>PVKZ01000868.1:351387-571962 GCA_004027375.1 Macroglossus sobrinus | reverse complement strand
TGATTTAAATTATAACACAAGCTTCTCTTATTATGATGACTTAGTAACACATTTTTCAGACCACACTTTAGATAGCACAAGTATGGAGCATCATCTCACATGAAGCGATGAAGACACAAGGATTGTAATTTCCAATTTTATACCTCTTTTCTCCAGACTTCTCACTTAAAATGCATTATCTGGTAACAAAGTCTTCTATTAAAAAGAGTACTTGGAAATTGTTAGTCAAATAGTTTTATTATTGCAGTCACATTCCAGGTACACTTTCCCTCAGCTACTCCAAATTAATAACACCGAATGCAGGTATTCCCAGATTCCTTCACCCTCAACAGCAGTTGCTGTTCGTACCCTTCCATCTCCCCTTGGCGCTTTCAGTTTCCATGATGCCTGATCAAAATTCCAACTGCCATCCTCACAAGTTTTTCCCTCAGGGCCCTTTATGTGCACTCTGCTGATGCACCCTAGACGTGCAGGCTGAAGATGCCAGAATCGAATGCCCTGTGGAATGTGCCTTCAACTAATAACAGATGTGAGATGGTGGGAAATTCTCCTGCCCCTCATTTTGATATATCTTGGACCTGCATTTTAAATTGTCTCCTAGAACTCTTTAGCAAGACTGAGCTCCATTTGCTCACAGTCGTATCTTGCTTGCAACTTTTTTCTTTTTTTTTTCTAGCATTTTATTTTATTAGTAGTTTCAAGTGCACAGCACATTGGTTCGATATTTATATAGTATAAGAAACATCCCCCCGATTACTCCATCACTCCTCTGGCTCTCCACCTAGCCATTACAGTACATTGCGTTACTGCTGACTTCATTCCTCATGCTCCCTATCTTTGCAACCATCTATGAACTACTAATTTGTACTTCTTTAATCCTTCACCATTGCTCGCAACTTTTATTGGATTCTTCCCTTTTCTGTTTCATTTCACTGTGCTCCTGCCAGTGTTCACAAATCACTTCTGAAATAATCCATTTGCACTCTGTTTGCCTTAGATCTTCTTGTGGGGGAACCAGTGTTAGCAAACATGAAACCCACCTTTTCACAAATAACCCACAGAGTTATTTTGTTCAGTGCATAATCGCATTATTTTTTTCTAGCTTGAGAAGTCATTTTCAAGGGTCTTCACAATGTGTTCTGTGCGCTGGCTTTAAAATATAGTTTACATAAAGCACATAAATATAAAGTACCCAATTCCAATTCCAAAATAGGATATAGATAATTGTGTTTTAGATACTCAGAAGGTAAGATCTCTAGAAACAGGTGGTGGTTTAAAAGAGACTTCACAGATGAATGGGACTTGAGCAAGGTTTAAAGATGTTCATGCATCTATATATTTATGCATTTAGGAGCTAATACATGATTTTGACTGCAGTTGGAAGAATATATTGAGGATTTTGTAGAGTTGAAAAGTGAAGAAAACACATTGCAAAAGATGTAAATAAGAGACCTAGAGATAATGACACCGATATGCAACAACATATTAGAGATAGGTTTTACAATAAAGAAAAAACATTTAAAATGATACTTCAGTCTAGGCACCTAAATCTATTAGCAACATATAGCATTGGCACAGTTGTGAGTAAGAAAAGAAGCTGGATAAAAGATAGTTTATTTATTGTTAAAGCTGTAGAGAGGAAATGCATTTTTTCCAAGTCATCCTAGGCATGCCATATCTAGGGTGCAGTTTAGGGGGCATTGATCATATTGGACAAAAGAGATTAGATAGACCAGAATGATGGGCAAAGACTGTCTTCAAGCAGCACGACACGAGGAGACACTGAATGGAGATGTGAGCCTGTGGGCATCACACATCATCACAAGTGAACAGAGTCCCCAGAAGCCCTGAAAGCTGTTCCACCCTGGTTTAAAAGCAAGAAATAAGGACTTAGCCGTGAAGATGTTTTTTGTCATCTCAGGATTTAATTAGCAAAACAGACACCAATTCCAGAAAATCAGATGTAGGAGGAAGGTAACCATCCAGGAACTCAGGCCCTGGACAGCAGACTGGCACTAGAAGCAGAGAAAGAGGTAGTGAGAAGTACGAACAAGACAGCACATGTAGGTATTCATGTTAACAGGAAGGAAAGGCCAGAGCGATATTAGAAACTCAGAAATGAAGTCTAGGATGGAAGTCAGGGATGAAACTACAATTTTATAAACATGTGATTTTAAGTAAAATGCATGTATATGGTTAACTGCAATATTTTATTTGCTCAACAGAGACTTCCACAGCAATCTATCCCCTTCAAGTAGAGTGTTAGAATTTAAAGGTGAGATAGGCATAAAAAAGATATCCTTACACCATTATGATAGTACATAGCAAAGAGGTAGTAAAAGAGTCACATGACGTGTTGAGTGGTTTAAAGCTCATGCGAGAGACAGACTTTCTGGGTTTAATGTTTAGCTTTGCCAGTAGAGAGATTTCAATGCTCTAAGCTTCAGATACTTATGTGATAACTCCAGATATTAATAGCAGATGCTTAATGGTGTTTTGGGGATTTTAAATAAAACTATGTAAAGTTCTTAGTACAAAGCCTAATATCATGCTCATCAGCCAAATAACACAAAGAAGTAAAGATTTGTTCTAGATCGTATGCTCTCAGGGATGCAGTCAATTTTATCATTGGGTGTCTTAGCAGTTTTTATCCAGAGTGTAAGATAGACAAAGTACAGCTGGGTTAGTGTGGGTAATCCTATGCGTGGGTAAAGCACAGGCAAAGAAGCAGTAGTGATACATGTTAGTCAGGAGAGGGGCATCTTTGGTTATTTTCTGATTTTACTGTAACCTCTTTGTGTTTAGACTTGGTTTCTAAATCGTTCTGTCTTGTCTTATTGCACCATGCCCACAGAGTAGCTCTTCCAGTTACTCTGGATTTCTTATAAAAACTCTTGATGGCCAATATCGTGGTAGGCTTCTAGAATGGTAGGCCATGATCCATGCCTTCTGGTTTTCCAGCCCTTGAGTAATTCTCTTCCCTGAATGTGGACTGGACCTACATTTGCTTCAAATGAACATATGCAGTGAAAGTGATGGGAAGTCACTTCCAAGATCAGGTGATAAAGACTGTGACGTATCTCGTCAGTGTCCTTTTTCTTCCTCCCACTCTCTTCATCTTTCTGTTGACTCCTTGGCTTCTTCTCTTTGAGGCATCAGACTATCGTACTGAAGAGGCTCACGTGCCAGGGGTCGTCCTTGGCCAGCAGTCAGCAAGGAATTGAAGTTCTCAGTGAAAGAGTCCACAGGGAGAGGAATCTTCCCCATAAACTCATGAGTGTGCTTGGAAGTATATCCTTTCCCAGTGAACCCTAGATAACGGCATCTCTGGCCAACATGTTGCCATCTGTGAGAGACTGAAGCAGAGGTTCAGAGAATCAGCCCCTGGATCGTCGACCTGAAACAACTGTGAGGTGATAAATGTTGTCTCAGGCCACAAAGTTTAGGGATATGTTAGTTGGCTACCATGAAGGAAAGGGTTAATTTAACAATTCTTGGTTGCTTAATCCTCCTGCATTGCCAAGGAAGAGCTGTCTTTAACATTGACCTTTGGCAGGCCCCTGAGACATAGACTCTGAGCCTTGGGGATATTCTACTTGATAAGTAGGTTTTCTTTTGCCTCAGGCAGTGGCCACATTGTACCAGGTTGATCATAAAGTTTATGTTAACAACTGGAACATCTAATTTCTTTCTTAGGGGATCTGGAGTCCAGGTAGCTGAGGTCACTCACACAGAAGCTAAATGCCTGTGATGATTTTAATCTAGATCCTTGCACCTTATCATTGAGTTATAATAGCTTTTCTGAGTCAGGTGAAACCTTCTAGTGAATCATTGAGCCTGAAAGGTGGTCTTGGGTCCCCCAACATGAGTAAGGAATAAAGCCTAGCTGGCTGCTACCAGATTTCTTCACTTCAAAACAAATCCCAGAGTATATAGCATATAATAAATACAGAGTGCATGTTAGCATGGTTTTTTTTTGTTTGTTTTTGTTTGTTTTGTTTTTTTTGCAGGCTCTGGAGAATAAACTATCTTAACATCCCAAGCCAGATCTTCCTCTCCCTGGCTAAGACAAGCTCAACTGATTCTCATACCTCTCTTGACTTTACCTTTTTCTTTTTATCAGCAAAACATAGATACTGATTTTGAGCATGTCTAGTGCTCGTTTAATTACTATTAATATATTTTTTTAATAATTAGGAAATATTTTAATACATCCTATATCATTTTCACCCTGCAAGTAAAATTTCTGACTGCAAAATAGATAGTTAGAACTAAGTCTCTTTATTAGTACAGCTATTATTATGATCCTTTTATTCTCAAAATTATTCATTGCTTGCCAATTTGAATTAATTTCTTTATTGATGAAAATACTGTAGTGTCATATATCTGTTACAAAACCACTCTTTTCTTTCTTGGTCTTTTATTTGCAAAACAAAATAAACCAACCAGAAATTGAAGACTTGAGCTTATCTTGTGAAAGCAGATTTAATTATTGTTGAATATATTCATTAGAATTGATAAATTATTAACTTTGAAAGATATGTCCAGGTGTATTTCACTATTCTTACCCTATTATTAAATAAGACTACTTTAGAATTTGATTTTCCTAGTATTATCCTGGCATATGGACTTAAAGACTTTAAAATATTGTATACTAAAGATAACAGATGTTGCAAGTGTTTTCTTTAGTGGGTTTAAATTTTTTAAAGCCTTTTAAACATACTCTCTTTTACTGAATCCCTTGAAAGACCTATTTAGTTTTCATGGGATAACTCTTAAAATGCATCCAGCATTATCAACATGAGTGAACCACATTACCTAGTATCTAAATAGAATCATCTCATTTGAAAATAATGTTAAATTTTTAAAGAACTGTATACCTTTTTTTTTTTACAGAAAAAGACATAGGGAAATAAGTTACCTTTAAAATATTTTTGAATTTAATAGCATTCAAATAAAGAAACTAAACAGGTTTTCTTTTGCACATGATGATAATTTGGTTTTCTTTGGTTTGCCTTTTGTTTAAATATTTTATTCTAAAACAATTATACATTCTCTTTCTGTCTCTCTCTGCAGGTCTCCATCTCTCTTATTCTTTCTCTCTCTCTGATTTCTGAACATTTGTGTCCAATTAACAAAATTATTAAGTATAATATTATGATAATATAATAATAATGAAATAATACAATTTATTAGATAGTACAGAAAAGAAACATAGCAACATAATCAAGAAAAAAGCAAATATAAATATATGAATTTAGAAATATATTTATATTTATAATAATATAGTCCTATTTTAACTAAAGTAGAAAAAATGTTATAGCATAGTATCCAAATAATAATGGTCAGTAAAAAGTCAGCAAGAGTACAATGTATCTTCATGATAAATAAAATAAATAAATGACATTTCAGATGGAGAACAGACATAGTTACACACATGTGTATACATGGGAGTACACACAAAAATGGAAATACTGGTAAATAAATGTATACATAATAAATATATACCTAAATATCTTTAAAGATGAGAGATATCAACAAAATATATATTTAAATCATCGAGACTGCCCTATAAGATCTAGAGGTCATACAATAGATTTTTAATCAACTGCCTTCTGCCTGACTCCCTAGCTCCTCCAATAGTAAATCTAGTTCAAGGAGGAAAGCACTATCTTCCTTTTTCCATTTTGCAGTGCTGGTGGTCAACAGGCTTCTTTGTTTCTGCCACTACATGTTACATCACCATTGAAGACAGATCAAATAATCTACTAATTTCATAAACGTAATTAGACACTCGCCAAAACCAGATTAGCCAGAAACTAACGTGACAGCAAGAGTCACTTCCACGTGAATTATTGATGAACCTTGTTGGAGAGCATATGGTCATGGGTAGAACTCTGTCCCTGGAAGAGATGCTCTAGTTACCGTAGAGACCGAAGTGCTCAGGCGTAGGCTGTCTGGTACCTCAGAGACGCGAGCAGCATGGAGCTAAAACATATGGAGTACAAATGAAATATAGATCCTGCTTGACATCTCCTATAATCAATATTTACAATTAAAATAATAGTGAAAGGTAATTATCCTTAAATAGTTTCATATAATATACTCTACTCTTTAACTCAGTTAATGTACTGTGGATTAATGTAGAGACTGGAAATAAAATTCTTAGAGTTTCTGAAACTGTCTTTAAACTTGTAAATCACAAAGTGAAAAGTCATCTGGCCACAACCCACTTGTTTTATTCTGTCTCTAAGTTGTCCATCTACTTTGTATGAAGAGAACCTTGTCGGAAGAAAGTTGTTGAGGTGGTATGTAAATTTACTAGTAAGATTACTGTAAACAATAATAACATCTTGTTTTGGCTTTTTTTCTTTATTAAATCAATTTATTGGAACTCACTGAGTAAAAATTTGTGAGTTCAAAATGTATAAGAGCAAGGTGGGGCTGAGAATTAACAAAACAAAACAAAATCAGCTTTTTAACTACCAAACCTCAAACCTTCCTCCTCCCCTCTGGCCATCACCAGATTATCCTCTATATCTGTGAGTCTGTTTTAGTTTAGTTTGTTCTTTTTGTTCCTTAGATTCTGTATATAAGTCAAATAATTTGCTATTTATCTTTCTCTGTCTGATTTATTTTGCTAAATATAATAACCTCTAAGTCCATCAATATCATTGCAGATGGCAGGATTTTTGTTTCCTATAGCTGAGTAATATTCCATTGTATGTATGAACCATAACTTCTTTAACCAGTCATCTGTTGACGGACATTTAGGTTGCTTCCATATCCTGGCTATTGTGAATAGCGTTGCTGTGAACATAGGGGTGCATAGATCTTTATGAATTAGTGTTTTGGTTTCCTTTGGATATAAATACCCAAAAGTGCAATTATTGGGTCAAAAACTAGTATTTTTAATTTTGGGTCAAAAACTACTATTTTTAATTTTTTGAGGAATCTCCAGATTGTTTTCCTGTAGTAGCTTTTCCAGTTTACAATTCCATCAACAGTATATGAGGATTTCCTTTTCTCTGCATCCTCGCCTCCACTCTCTTTCATCTACTAATGATAGACATTTTGACAGGTGTGAGATGTTGTGTTGCTTCTTTAAGAACACAGAGTAGCCTCCATAATATATTTATCTCATACCCAGGACGTTAGAATCTTAGGATGCTAGTTGTGTTCAGGAATTAAAGGATCATTCAGTCCCGAGCTGCTTTTCAGAAGCACTACTGGCATTTGATGGGGCATATTCTTTAAGTGCATTTGCAAGGTCCTCACTGTGGTGCATTTAGTGTCCCTGGTGCTCTAGTACTAGTCCCCAGTAGTAGCCACAGCCCTCTCTCTACAGGTCTTTGTGTTAGAATATTGACCCTTATTTCCTTTACCAAATGTGCCCTGGTGGGTCAATAAAGTCAGACTTTATATCATCATATAAGACTATAACATCACAGGAGTTTAAGTTGGATTCTCACATCAAAGCCATGTGTGGTTAGATTACAGAAACTAAAGCAAAGATATCTTTATGATCATGATCTGGAATCCTTTCAAAAATAACAATGATTATTTGTAGCTGCTGTTGCTTAAGCATTCATTTTTCTCTTTCTAAAATTATGATTAGAATCGAATATTTTGTTCTCTTGGGTTCTGACAAAATAGAAATTGCTTTACTTTCTTCTTCTTTATCCATTTCTCTTATATTGACTATCCTGGATTAAAAATTTGTATTTGGTTTAGCTAACACTTTGTCAAAAGTCCTTTAAAATCCTATGTAAAATTGTATTTGTTCTTTTTCTGCAGCATCTCTAACCTCCAATGCTATGGTGTCAGTTTTGAGGTTATATATTCTTGCTTTTGTCCTCTTTGACAACTTCCCAAGTACATTCTATTGGAAAGCTTTTTATTTTTATATTTACTTTTTAAATTATATTTATTGGGGGGTGGCATTGGTTACTAAAATGATATATAGGCTTCAAGTGTACAATTTAATAATACGTCATATGTATATTACATTGTGTGTTGGGGTCAAATATATGATGACAGAAGATTTGACTTTGGGTTGTAAACACATAGTGGAAAGCTTCTTAAATTATTCTTTTCTCATGTTGGTCTTTTTCTTAAATGTGTTTATTCTCCACCAAGCACATCTTTAATTTCTACATAGAGTGTGAAGCTTGATTCCACTTATTTTTGTCTTTCTCATTTTTATTTTTGACATACTGACAACTTAAGCTAAAAAAGAATAAGACTTCATTCACCTAGATTTGACTAATTCAAGTGATAGGCCAATATATACCAACAAAATTTCTTCTGGAATAATTATTTTTTTCTTTCAGTCAATCAAATAGGAGTCCATTAATTTACATATGACTATGGTATGAAGTGTTAGCTGGTGTAGATATTGTCATTCTTTTATTACCTTGTGTGTGTATGGTATGAAAGCATATCTGCTACTTGATAAATGTGAGTTGTACTTGGACAACTCACATTTATTTTTTTTGTTTTCTCATATTTTATCAGAGAATTGACTCGGATGAGTTTTGGAAGTAAGAAGGATTGGGACTTGAGACTTTGTGATGGTAAAAATCCCACAATTTGGGTTCCATTGCTTCAGACACATCTCTTTGAAAGAGCGCAGCAAACCATCGTATTGTGTGATGTTCACTGCAGCAGAAGGGACCGATGTCTTTCCTGTTATGCATGCTCAGTCTCCATCTCCCCTTCTGAGTATATTTCCATACATGTTATACCTTCCCTCAGATAGTTTTAACTTCGTTCCTCACATAGTTCATATAAGAAATATTTTGAAGGGATCATCATCCTTTGTTTTGTAGTTTTCAAATACCGCCAAGTCTACATAAATAGTAGAGAATCTTTTTAAAGTAAAGACAATTTTATTACAGTTATATTAGTACAATATAGCGGATTATTGAGACTGAACAGTGTAACCGATGAAGAGTTGTCTAAAAATATTTGCCTTCAAGCAACATCATCTATTGGAATAAAAGGGATAAAAAATACAGCAATAAAACATACTATTAGTGGTATGGGAATTCAAAGGACAGAACATTCACATAACACTGAAAACCAGAAAATACTCATGCAAAATGCTTAATTTTAGAGTTTTTGATAATGATGAATATAATCTAATATTTCATAGGTGTTTTAAAATCATTTAATATACAAAAGCAAAATACATATTTTAATATGTATTTACACCACATATTTTGCTATACTGCATATTTCTTTTCAGATTATCAAAAATGATTTTTTATAACTTTCTTAAATATATTTTTTATCTTGCTTTGAAATAATAACTACTACTGCCAAAAGAGATGTTATTTGAATACTGTGACATCAGTCAGTTTCACAGCTGAAGATAGAGAATTTCTCTAAAATAATTTGTGTAGTAAAACATGCTTCATACACTCAGGTCAGAAAGAAAGTTCAATCAATAGCAAAACAGGTTAGAACTATGATGCATATTTGGGTGAGAAGGATGGAGAAAGAAATGGGAGAGAGAGGAAACTAATTAAAGAGTCTCACAGTCATAATTGATATTTTTCTCAATGCCTTTGAATCTTACATGGATTTTTTAATTAAACAATGCTGCATGGAAACTACTACTGACTCATCTAGGAATACAAAATATTTATATTTGAAAACCCTGAACTAGTCAGATATTTCTTTAGCAGTTCTCTTTTTATTCTTTTGCTAAAGTGCTTAAAACTTTATTCTTATCATTGCATAGGTTTAGTCTTAAAAGTTACCTTTTCTGCCGAGAATTATCTGTTCCCCAAATAGCCAAGTGTGGTTGCTTTTGTTTCGTGCTCTTTAGAATCTTGTATGTCCGCTTTGCTATCACTTATCACACTTAATGGTAATTGTTCATGATTTTCTCACTTCTCCCCCTAATTTCTAATCTCTCTGAGGGAAGAGGGCGTCTTTATCTAGCTCACCATTGAGTGTTTCCTGCCTAATACAGTATGAGAAACTGCAGGTGCATAATAAGAATATATTAACTAAATAAATGAATTCTAATTCCTTGAACTCAATTGGCTTATCTTTCAACAGTTTGCAAATTACTCTTCCAGTTATTCACTGTGCTTTCTATTTTATTCCCTCTCCTCCTATTTTCTCCTTCTTCTGTCTCTCCCTTTCCTTTTCTATTTTTCTCCCTCTCTCTCTCATTTATGTTGATAATTATTTATTAAACAAATATGTATTAATGGCTATAGTATGTGAGTCATGTTGTATAGCAGTGGACAAAAAAATGCTTTCTACTGTGATTCAGAATAGAACCCATCATGTTTCAAAATAAATGAATTTTACTAGTGTTTTACTTATAGTGATAGAATGTCAGCATTCAGTTACTACGTATTTTTCTCTATTTCACATTATTTTGGAATCAATATATTATTGGGGAACCATGCACAGGGATTCAAACAAATATAGCTCAGCTCATTAGAACTAATGATCTCAGACCAAACAACCTAGTCAGCAGAACTGTTCTGTTTTCTTGGTCAAATTGTGATCTCTCCAAGCATCACTTCGCCATGTAGGAACCCACATAGTATATAGTAAAGATGTAATGAAATAACTTACATAAGCATATAGCACTGCCTTACACATTATCAATGGTCAAAATTTTCTAACTTTTGCTACTATAAAACAACTAGCACTATAGAGAGAGCAGAGAGCTATGACTCTTCAGCTGAGATGATCTATTCTATCATTGGTCTAGAATGATTTACTTAATGATATTTTGTAAGGGAAGATGTTTGTATGGAATGATCTTTAGGATTTATTTCCTCAATTTATTAAATTAATAGAAATCTATTTATCATATAGTACAATTATGAACTTATTAGTTGTTTTCAATTTACACTATCTGATTAAAGATACGTATATACAAATTAATACACTGGTTATTTTTGTATAGAATGACTATATATTGACCAAAACTTGACTATATTTATTTTAACACTTGAATTTTAACACTTGAATTGCCTCAATCTTTAAATGAAAAGGCTAGATCCTCGATTCTATGGAAATTCATTGATGTAGTCTCAAAGTGTTTTCAAGTTTCTTCTCTTTTTTGCTAGAGGATGAATTATTCTTCACATTCCTATTAAAAAGCCTACCACTGACACATTTCCAAAATTTCATACATTGACATTATGACTTTATATTTTAATTTTTAATCTGTCATTTGCTTCATTAACAGCTCTCAAGAACCATTGAAAATTTGCAAAAATATAGAAGATAAAGTAAATATACTTGGCTATTTTTCTTTTTTTTTTTTTTTTTTTGGAGATTGAGGTAGAGTCATTCATTCAGTGCATTGCATATGTGACCCTAAAAGCAGACAAAAAGGATCAGGATACACAAAAAAAAGCATGGTTAAACATTAGAATATTTACACAAGTAAAAGCTGTAACTTACTTGTTAATACAAATCAACCATACCTGTAGTTTTATCAAGTGTAAGAAAATAAAAAAATGTAAACTTTCTTCAAAGGTATTAAAAGTTTCTTAGAAAACTTCCTACACAATTTAAATGCTAGCAAGGACTTTGGCATCTGTTTTGGGGGGCCTGTTATTTTCAGTTACTTTAAATGATTTGGAAACAAAATTTAAAAACTGAAATTTCAAACAAGGCCTTAGATGCTATTTACTTGGCCTTTAGCAACGAGATATCATCCTAATGAGGGAGCAGTGATATGTGGCATGTGTGGAACCAGTTTGTTTTCCAACATCGTTAGCCTTGTCCGTTGCAATAAATGCCCTGCATGAATGAAATATTTGACTTACACTCTGGGTAACAATCAGATACATAGGTGACAGTTTCTCAACAGGGACATCAATTCATGTGAATGAAAGTCACAGTTTCCCAAATGTCACAATCAAGATGAAGATGGGATTACAGATGAAACTCAGGCGTCTCAATATCTTGGCCTATCTTGTTCCTAGGCTCTCCTTGTCCTCTTCCAGACTGAAACAGGAAGCCATAGCATACTCACCTCCATAAATATCCACGTACCGACAACTGGTACACCTTACATATTTACTGTACTTCTGGTATAAAAGCAAGTATTATTCTCATACTCATATTATATTAGAGTGTCACTGATTTTCTTCATAACTATGAAGAGAACAGGTCACAGTAAATCTACTATAGTTGCCCGATACATTAGATTAGCAGGGACAGAGCAACTCGAATGTTCTTATGCTGGACAAGCGATTCTTCTTTCTACTCATATATCTGAGTGCATTTTTTTCTAGATTCTGTCTTCATATTTAACATCCTAATATTTTTAGTTTCCACACTTATTTTTATGTCCAGCTATAATAGAATCTGATTATAATGCCTGTAGATTTATGAAGATTCAAAATGAACTACCATGGCTAAAAACCAGACATATCTGCTCTCACAAGAGTATACTTTTGGCATATATTAAATTCGTTATAAAGTTTTTCAACCATTCCCCCCCTGCATATAATAAATTTTAAAAACCAATTTAGAAATTACTCATAGAAAAGTGAATTGCCTAGCAATCCCCTGAGTTAAAATTATGTCCTTGAGAAATCATTTAAAATAAAACAGACTTCATTAAATGAGAAAAATAAATCCCTCTATTAACATAGCACCCAAACTCTGACAATACAAATGACAAATCACTAGAGGCCTCAAATCGTAGGATTCTAACCAAGGTTAATTTCTTTAATATTTTGAACGCTGAGAAATTATAGTCTAGAGGAAAGAATACATTGTCACTAAGTTGTCAAAATATCATGGGAAAATAACAGATTTAAGTTTGTACTATCCTTCTGATAAAGCCCCCTTGAGATGGTAATAAATGACTAAGTTAAAGAAGAATTCTTGCTATATAAGTTTGAAAATCTTTGGGAGTGTAACGATTAAGTCCCTGCAGACTTTTCTTTGAAGACAGTGAGTAGCCATTTATCCAAAGCTTTCAGGGATTTTTTTTTTTTTCTCATACAGAAGTGATTTTTTTATTGCTCTTTGAAGACTATATAATGGATTGTAAATAATTTATTTCCAAATAGAAATGCATCTTCAGAAAAATTTGTATTAATCTAACTTTAATTTACTTCAAGTCAAAAAATCTTTACGGGGCATTTATAATGTCCAAAATTCTAGGCTATAAATTCCTAAGAGAGATATAAAGATGAATTAGACATATTCTTGTTTGGCAGAGTAAATATAGGAGAGAAAGCCTAATTACAAGGGAGTTTGACACATCTAAGCTGGGTCTTAAGCAGTTGGGATGATGGGGACATGCAAAAATAAGTGGGAATATTAGACATAGAAGGCAGCACAAGAAACAAGAAAAGAAGGAGCCGAACATATACCAAACTGATATAAAACTAAAAAAAAACCTGTTACCTTATCTTTTCACAGGAGATGAGTTTTTCCTCCTGTGTGGACACACTGTCTCCAGAACAACCCAGTTATATAAGCAGAGCAGGTGTTGTGTACCTGCACACACATTGTGTGCATGTGGGTGTGTTGTATTACAGCTAAAAAACAATAAGAGATCTTCAGTTCCGCTACACATCAGAAACAAAATCCTGTTCTCAGACACTATAGCAATTCTCTCCATTCCACTGTGCTGCCTTTCATAGTACATTCGGATTATATCAAATGAGTCCTATTTCTTAAGCAAAATAGAAGCTAAAGAGCTGAACATTGTGGAGGTAGAAGAAATACTATGCCTCAAACGATTTGTATGAAACCATCCAATTAAGAAATAATTAGAATATTGTCCCTAGTTAATTTTCAGCTATACACAGTCAAACTGATAAATATGGGGAAGAGAAGGCAAACAAAAGTCAGATTTTCTCCTATGGCTGATGGGAGAAAATGTTTGACGATACTGAGGAAGGATTCTGGAATGCAGGGTTTCCCTCAGTAATGGGGCCTTAATGTGGTGAGGGAGCTCTGATTTGGGTTTTCAAAGAAATACCCTTTCAAGTTATTTTGGTGTCATGGTGAGGAGACCCACAGTTAGCTACAGTTAAAAGAAATGAGAAGATACTGAGGAAATTTGGTAAAGTATCGATTAAATTTCTTTTGTAAATTTCTTTTGTAATTTTGTTTTAATCAATTAAAATTCTTTTCAGTAATTTGATTCAGAAAGCATTTTATTAAAAAATGTGTATGATGATATACTAGAAACTAGAAATATAGCAAACAGTTCAACAATGGTAGGCCTTACTAAACTGAAATCTTTATCATAAAAAATTGAGTTCTTGGAAAACAAACGCTAAATTTTTTTTTATTTTTAGTTATATTTCAAGATTTACTCCACTTGTCTATGAATGTTTTTATTCTGATATTCATTCTAGAAACAATTTCTGAGCACTTCTTTTTCTTAAAAGACACTTAAGTTGTTTGTTTTAGGTTTCCGATCATTTAAAAATTAGCAAATAGCCTAATTTTAGCAATTTCTTCACATTTATAAATGAGAAGTTAACTTCAGTAAACTAGAGTTTCGAATAGCTATATGGATGTCATTTTGTGGTACCCGATACCAACCTCAGGGCAGGGCTTTGCTCGAAAGAGTCACAAAAATCAGAAAAAATCATTACATCATGGTAAGCTGAAAAGAGGCAAAGGACAGAGTCTGGGAGACACTAGACGTAAGCTTCCAGGTGTCCTCTCCCAGGGGAGATGTACAGAAGCGCATATTTCCCCCAGCCACAATATGTGACTGTAGAAGTAAAACTTTCCAGTAAATGAGTCACAGAGAAGTGATATCTCCAGGCGCTGGCCCCCAGGAGGGCGCTGACCACCACTGGGATGCAAATGGAGAAACTGCCTGCTACGCCCTATTTGATCTAGTAGTTCCCTGAGGACATTTGCCTTTGTATGTGACATTTGTCTTTGTGTGGGACATTTGCAGCCAATAACTGCATTCTATAATCTGCTGCTTCCTGTAATCTGCTTGCTTGCTTGTTCAGAAAACCACCAGGATATGGCCTTAAGCTTTATAAACTGCCTCCTCTGGAAGCTCGGGCTGATCTCCTCTAACCCTGCATGGTAGAGAGTCAGTTGCCAGCTGACTAATAAAGGCTAATAATTCTCTGATTCAGCTCTGTGGGTCCCTGTTCTCACCTGCGCCGCTACATGACGATATGAATGAAGTATTGCCAGTGAGAGAAGCTCAGAAGAGCCTTGATGTCCAGAGTTTTACTGGGGTTCTGTGACACAGGCATGGCTGTATGGCTGACCTTAATTCTCCAGTCCTTCCAGAGATCAGACTGATCACTCATGGCCCAAGCCTGCCACCGTTAATCGCTTCCTTAGCATAGACTGTTCTTGTTGCAAGCGACCCATACTCGCAGCTGAGTTGATCAGTGATTGCATAATGGTTTTCACTTTTAAACACACACGCACACACACACACACGCATGCACGCACACGCACAAACATTTTTTTCCTTTAGATAGTGGAATCATTGCAAGTCAGGGGAAATTAAAAACATGACATATACTAAAATCAGAAAAGAGATCGAGGATAGCAAGCTATCTACACTCAGTGTCTTCTTCATTTCTCAGGTTATGGTCATTTGTTTTTTTGCCATCTGAGGAAGCCGCTGCCCCATCCTGCTGAAGGACATGTTAACACCTTAGGTAAGTCGTGGAATGCATTTTTCAGTTCTTGATTTCAGACATCTGCAGCACTGGACCCTGCTGATCACAAATAGTGCTGTATTTTATTTTTATTTTGACTATTTAAAAAAATATGTGTACAATAATCAAAACTGTCTATGAATTTATACAATAAATCCTACTGCCAGGACCATTTTCTAACCTAAGAGATAATCACCATTTATTTTTTCTTATACGTCTATCCAGAAACTATCTACACACACACACACACACACACACACACACACACACACACACACACACATCTGTTTCTTTCCATTATTTATTCCAAGTGGCAAATAAAATGTATGAACCAATCTATTTTTTATTTAATATTTAATTGAGATATTTACACATAAAATATGCAGATAAAAATATAAAAATGTCTGGATTTTTACAACTGCAGAGAATATATAACAGAATATTTAGGTTGTACAGTTTCATTCTTCTGATATTTCTCAAGCTACTAAGATAAAGTTACTGTTATTAGCTGAATATTCATTTATACTCGATGAGCATCTTTATTTTTCAGTCATCCACATTCCTCGATTCTTTATTCTCCTGCATTAAAATTTATTAGAACTTTATCATATTTGTTGTAAATACATCTTTCTTTTTTTGTTTTTATTTTCACTGTATTTCGATATATTTCTCTTCCCCAAAAAAATTTTGCAGTGAAACTTATGTCTTTTTTTTTATATTTGTGTGTATCTTGAAATTTCTAAACAAGATTATAAATGCTACTCTTTTGCTTTTTTGTGCAGATTTTTATCTGTATCACTTCTGTGTTTTGAAATCTGTCGAAATTCACTTTGTGCCATAGTCATTTTTTGTAAAATGTACTTAAGCACTTAAAAAAATGATGTTATGCTTGCTTCCAAATGCCAGGGTTTAACATGCAACTAATAAATTTCCCCCATCTTATTTAGGCCCTTAGTCTTCACATTTATAAATGAGAAGTTAAGTTTTCAGTGTCCATATTTCTTATTTGCTTTGTATGGGTTTAGTTGTGAGTTAAAATTCTAATTCTATTATAAGTTTCTTTTAATTTCTGCAATATAATTTCTTTAGATAGTGTTTGATAAATTTTGATTCTGTTTAGTGTAAGTTTTTAAAAAATAATTTCTATTTCAGTATGAAATTCTAGTTTTCATTTTGCTTCAAAATCTGCCTGTTTTCAAAAGCTTACTTTTATTTGCATTTTTGTGTGTCATATTTCTCACATGTTTGTATGTTTATGACTTTTATATTTCTTAATAAGGCATTTAGATTTGACTCTTTTATTTTATGCTCTTTGCTTTTTCCTTGCTTTTTTATCTTTTACTATAACTTCCACTATTGTCATAAGTGTTACATGTGTATTTTCTGCTGAAAACTTAAAATTTAGACTTTATTTTTTGAAAATTTTTATGACTAATGTTAACATCTGTATCTTTAAGTAATATTTTAAACTTCTATTATTAAATTCGTCAGACTTAAATCTTTACATACTGTTAATTTTCTAATTCTAGTCATTGATCACCAGCCATGAAAGAACAGGAAATAAGCATATCTAATATATCACTTTGCCTTTCACTATCTTAATTTTGGTTTATTTTTTTTTTCTATAACGTAATTGTTTATATATATATTTTAATTCTCTATAACCATAATTACCATAAGTGCTTAGGAAAGAACTTGAAGGTGTTATGCTTAATGATTTCTCTTATGTCTAAAGATAAACCTTCATACTTTATAATCAGCTTATCTGGATATTCTGAATCCCCATTCCCCTTCCTTCCTTCCTTCCTTCCTTCCTTCCTTCCTTCCTTCCTTCCTTCCTTCCTCCCTTTCTTCATTTTTTTGAATAATCTTTAGACATATTTCTACAGTCTTCTAACCCTGTGTGAACATCTAAGTTCAGCTTGATTTCTCCCTGTATAGTAACAAGTTATTACTGTCCACATCCCATACAGTCCCTAGAAAATATGTCCCTTCTAACTCACGAGAAATGACCTCTAAATCCTCAGAATGTCTTGTCTGATAAGAGTGTCTGTTTACCTAAGAGCTTAGGCCCATGCCATGTTGACTATGCTAACAGTGTGATTCATGGTGTGAGTCTTGGGCCTGGAGGTATCAGCGTGACCCGTGGAGGGGTGAGAGTCTATAGTTCAGCCATGGCAACAGTCAGTCAAGTTAATGTGAATGACACCCCTTCTCTCCCTCCGCAAAAGGCCTGGACACAAAGGCTTAGATGAGCTTTGCTGATTGGCAGTACTCCGTATGTGTTAGCACACGTATGAAGTATTACTGGGAGAAGTAGGTATTCCCAGTACAGCTCCACAGGGAGCCGATGCCTGGTGTCTCCTGGCCTCTGCCTTGGGGATAACTTTCCTCTGCTAATGTTAGCAGCTAATCGTCAAGTAGGAAGGGTTATCTGTCTCCTTTCACCATAACAATCCATAACAGTGAATAAGACAGATTTTCTTAGTTCTCTGTGGCTTTCCGGTGAGCCATTGAGTCTAAGTATAGTCTTGGGACTCCCATACCCATCCCTTCTTTCTACTTGATTTTTTTTTTTGGCTTTGGGATCATGGAGAGAGGGGGGCATGTTTTTCTGTTTTA
The DNA here is from genome assembly GCA_004027375.1 of Macroglossus sobrinus. Classification (NCBI taxonomy): domain Eukaryota; kingdom Metazoa; phylum Chordata; class Mammalia; order Chiroptera; family Pteropodidae; genus Macroglossus; species Macroglossus sobrinus. The sequence goes on along the minus strand of PVKZ01000868.1, from coordinate 553,684 downwards.
GGAGATTATTAATTTCATTATTTCACTTTCAAATGTGTTTATTTCAACTCTTCTTTCTTTATGAAGCATAGCCTTCAAGATAATGTTGTATTTGAGTTATCCATAATCCATATACATCTTCTCTAAGTCATTTGTAGCTCTGTTGATTTTCATTTTTTATTTCTGTAGTTTTTCAGATTAATCTTCCATGTTCTTGTCTATTTTCCTTTTTTTGTTGCATCTATGTGAACATCATTTCTATGATTATTTTATTTTTTATTATTTTCTGGACTCTTCTACCACCTTCTCATATTTATCTTTGTATATTTTTAAAAATTTTATTTTGGACAGATCATATTTTCTTTAATTTCATTGATCTCTTACATCATTTAGCCACAAATTTGTGAGACAGGTTTTCTGATATGTAATTTTTCTAGCATATATCTTTTATCCCACCTACCCCTCTTCTCTTTTAATGTTTATTTCCTCTGTTTTTTTGTAGTATCTACTCATAGGTCATATGCTGGTTTCTTTGTGAACTTAAAAACAATTTTTTTCCACCTTTAAAATGCAGGATTACTTCTTGGGCCTGGCTATCTGTTGAAGGGCAATTTGGGTGAGGGGCCAGACTAAAGATTTGGGTCAGTAGGCCACATGGACTTCGGTCCATTTTCTCTGAAATCTTCCCCATGAATACTCGTCCCTGAGGATTATTCTCTGCTCTGGTATAGAAGGAAATAAATAAAGAGAGCCGTAAAAGTTTGTATGTTCCTCTCCCCTGCAGTGATTTAACATTTACTTCTGCTCATCTGACCAAGACTCTCCTTAGCAGTGATTTCTACATGCTGTTTCTTTTCTAACTTGCCGTACTGAAAAGTTGGTTATTTCTTACAAAGAAACAGACCTATATATATATTTTTAAGTCTCCTCTCCCATCTCACACTGCCTTTTAAATTGGTGAAACTAATAGCTTAAATCAGTTGAAACTTAGAAATGGGCTGAAGCTATTGTGATTTGCTTATTTTTAACTCTACTTAGAAGTCAGTTTTCAGTATATCTGTTTCCTTTCTACCCACTGAGCATGGATTTGAACACTATTCAAGGATGTTCAAGAATTTTAAACAAGGATGTTTAAACACTATTCAAGCAATCGTATGCACCCAGATCAGCAAGGAAGCCCACTTAGTAGTGTTCATCTCCCTGATTCTTTTTGGTGGTTTTCAGTGAGGTTTAATGCAAATGAGAGTTAACTACTCCCTAGTAAACTCATTACTATATTAAAATAACAACAAATTTCAATACAAACATTGTCCCACATGTAGATGGCCAACAAACATATATTAGAGAGTAAATAGGAAACATCTCATAACGTATGCTCTTTGAGTTTGACAGAAATCTCAGATCACTGCCCTTTTAGGCTCTGATTGTGACTTCTCATAAAAGTCCATACAAAGCTGAGGACATGATTGTAGAGGTAAGATTCTGTTGTCCTTAAGATTCATTATCATCAGGAAAATTGAAAGCCTTCAAAGCCGACTTCCAGATATAGGTCTGTTGAGGGATCAAGCTCCTGGCTTGCCTAGATTCTTAAGGAAATAGTAAGTATTCAAAAATATTTTAGGTTTTCCAAACCTAGTAAATTTAAAATTGAGAACTTACTTCTAATATGCATCATGATATTTAACAAGTTAATGCTTTCACTAATAAAAACAATTTTTACTTTCAATGTTCTCATGAACAAATCCTCAAACATTGATCTAGCTTTGGAGAATAGAAATCGTTTATTAACTCCTTTGGATTATGGCCTTTCTGATATAATAAGAGCTCACCATTCCTCTTGTTTTCTTTTCCAGAGTAGAAGCTTTAACTATCACAGACTCGCTAACATGCCATATATGTTGCTATGCAGAGATCTTGACATCTTTAGAAATAGATTACAGACAAGAAAAAATATGTCCAATTTACTTTTGGAGAAACTGGCTCAATTCCCGAGATGAGCGTCTAAGTTAAGTACCAGAAGTCACTGCTCTTGGTAGCATTTATTTTTTATCCACACATTATGTATTTAGATGATAACTAACTGTGTTAAGCAAAAAGTTTTGGAGTTTGGATTTTTAATTTTGACAAATTTCAGAAAAGAGATTCAGACAGATCTTGCTTCATCACCTTATTCTTCAACCAAATATTTAGATATTCTTTCTTGGAAGTTTTTTTCTTTTTTTTCTTTTTTGTGTGTGTTTTTCTTCCCCTGCCCATTTTTGCTTGTTTTAATTATTTTTTTTTTTAGTTTGACATAATTTCAGAGTTGTAGAAAATGTGCAAGAATAATACACCACCCAAGAACATGTGTTCAGTTCTTCAGACATTTTTTTGCCTTTCATGCTTTTGACATTTTTGAAGAGTACATGGCTATTACTTTGTAAAATGTCCTTCATTGAAGTTGGTGTTTTCTAATGAATACCTGCAAGTTATACAATTTGGCAGAAATACTGCAGGATATATTTTTCTTCTTTTAATGAATATGCCAGGAGATACATGATGTTCATTTGTCCCTTGATATGCCATTTACAAGCTGGAGACTCAGGAGAGCTGGTGGTATAGTTTCAGTCTGAGTCTTAGGTCTTGAGATACAGGAAGATTTAGACTGTAAAGACTGTAAATTCTAGTCCAAGTCCAAAGTCTTGAGAATTTCATAAGTCATAGCCTGAGGGCAGGAGAAGACCCATGTTCCAGCTCAAAGACAATGAGGCAGAGAGAGTAAATTTTTCCTTAGCCCACATTGTGTTCCATTCAGGCCCTCAATAGAATGAGGATGCCCACTCATACTGGAGAGGGACATTTGTTAGACTCAGTCTCATATAGAAAACCCCCCACAGACATACCCAGAAATAATGTTTAGTCAAATATTTGGGTGTTTTATGGACCAGTCAAGTTGACACATTAAATTATTGGCCATCACCATAACTCTCATCACTTTCAAGCAAAGAGACCTAGAATATTTACTAAATCACGTTTCTGTACTCACCTTCCTCCCTTCCCCACCAAACAATTTACTAAAAGGTGTAATTTATATTTCCCTGTGAATCCAAAACCCGTCTTCTCTTTCTGATCATCTTGTCAACTGTCTTTGGTAAAAACCTCACAGTTTTATAATACATTATTGTAGAGACTTTCTGACGAACCACTCTGTCTCTGGACCTGTCTTTCTTCAATTTATTCTTCCTGTAGCTGTTTGTGTCACTATTCTAGAACATAAGGTCCTTGGCAGAATTGACCTCATCTCTTTTGTACACCATTGTGTTAGAGTAAGCACTGCATAAATTCTGGTTGAAAAAAAAGAACAAAAAAAAAATGCAAATTTCAAAATGTAATGTCCAAATTAAAATTATTGTATTGTTTCTCAAAGTTTTATAGACATTCTTCAAACATTTTGGCTTAGCAAACAAAATGCAAGCTTACCATTCCAAATTTATCATCCAGCATTCTTTAATATACTCTATTGCTCCAGTGATACAAACGTATTGTTTTTCACTTATCCCATCCATCTATTTTACAACACACTTTCCTACATTCTGTTACTTTGACCTTTTCATTCTTCTTTGAGCTAGCTATAAACTTTCTTAGCATTAAAAAACACAGCTCAGTTCTTGCTTGGTCACCATGCACCCGTTGTTGTCAGGCAGGTATATTTTTTCCTATGCTCCAGTATGTCATCAAAACATGTAATTCACTGAACTTTAATCACTGTCCTATATTTTATGTCTTTTTTTAGATAAGAACCATTTATTATTTATATTTTCATCCTCAGTTCATAACTGAGTCCCTATTATAGGTGGATAATCAATATATTTTTTTCGAAAAAGTGAAAACTGAACCCTACATATCAAATAACCTGTTACTCCATATCTACTTCCTTTATTCCAGACAACCCTTGGTATCCATAGGGGATTAGCTCCAGGACCCCCTGTGAATTCCAAAATTTGATGATGCTTAAGTTTCACATAGAAAATGGCTTAGTATTTGCATATAATTTGCATATATTTTCCCATATACTTTTCAATCATCTCTATATTACTTATAATACCCAGTGCAATGTAAATACTATGTAAATAGTTGTTATACTGAATTGTTTAGGGAATAATGACAAGACAATAAGTCTGTAAATCTTTAGTACAGATGCAGCCAGTTGTAAGCCTAGCTACATAGTATACATCAGCAACAACCTACCATTTATTTTCAAATGTTTTTTAACTGCAGTTGGTTGAACCCACTAATGTAATGCACAAATATGGATGGCCAACTCTATTGCAATTCTACTCATCCTTAAAAACTCAGTTTCATCTTCTCTAGGAGAAATGTTCTATTTTCCTTTCTGGAATTCAATAATCTGTTTTTGTTCTCATCACTCTTAATGTTTGTCATTATTAAAACATTTAAATTGATGTGAATTGTAGTACAAATGACTATTTGTTTTTCTATCTCCTCTAGTGAACTATAAACCCAATGACAACAAAATCCATGTCCCTGTTCTCACTCATTATACTATAATTATTATGTTAATAATAATTCCCTAGGGAGAAAGTAGTAGTACATTGAGCAGTTGTCAGAGCATTATTACAGAAACAAACCATTGGAGTCAATAGAGAAACTGAATGCTTTAGGGGAAGGATTTTTATGGAGAATAAAAGGAAAGCATTATATTGTGTAACTAAGTATAGAATTGGCTGCTTTATAAATAAATGCTATTCAGATATAACTTGACTGGACATAGTCTTTGTGGTCAGATCATAATTGCATATGTTCATTTTACACTTTTCAAGAATTGTTAGTTAAGTGCAAATTGTGAAAGGTCATTATTATAGCTGATGCAATTTCTTCTCACATTTTAACAGTGATTCACACTTTGTAAATTGTATTTACATACATTATCTTATGTCAATATTACATTTTATTCTATAAAGTAGGAATTATCATCTCTAAATTATAGGAGAGGAAACTGATATTCAGCAAATTCAAGTTATTTTCCCAAGCTCTGTCATATCTTCAATTACCATGGAAATGTGCAATCATATAATTGTAGTAATATAGGAAGAGAGAAAAAGAAGTAATGATTTGGGATCTGAGCTAAGATGTTTTTATTTTTCATTTTGTGGGGCAGCTGCTAGAGAAGATGATCTTGGTGTAGAAGCTAATTATAGGGGCGGTGAGTGTGAAGTATGTTCAGAAATATTCAATAAAGGTAAAGTAATACAAGTTTTAAACATTAAATAAATATTTCTAGCTTATAAAAATAGCAAATTAAAAAAAAATGGAGAGGTGACATAAAGTCAGTTATTTAACCCATATTTAGTTTATGAGATGCCAAGTAAGTAGATAAATTACAAAATGCAAAGGAATCTGAGATTTCTATCACTTTATTTATTTGTTATTTGTTTAATTACTATTTAGAAAAGTAATTGAGTCATCAGATGCCCCATACTTGGGAAGTCGGCAGGTTCTAACTTAAAGGCAGATCTCCTGGTCATGGACCCAAATGAGGAGATGGTCAGTTAACCTGCATTTGTGTTTTCAGAATAAGAGTAAAGACAGGAAGTTTGGGCACCAGTGTTAAATTATTGCCTCATGAGGGAGAGTCTCAAGTATAATTTGGAAGATAGGGTCGTATTAGTAAACTTAGCAATACAGAGTAAACTGAAGTGAATAATGAGTGTTGAACTTTATTTTTTTGTCATCATAGGTCCAGTGCTGATTTGTCTCTGTCCAGTCACTGTAACAGTTTTCAAACATTTGCTAAGCATTAACTGTTGAGCAAAATATCATATCCTTCTCATGACCTTGCTAAAATTTTAAGACTGTAGTCATTTTCTCATTCTCCCAATTTTGAAACACTGTCATCCTCTATAAAATAAATGATGCTATAGTTTAAGTCACCAGCTATAGTTAACAAGATATTCGATATATACCTACTACCCCTTGAATTCTTCATTCAGTTATTTATTATGAATTATATATACTTCTTCATTCTAATTGTCATCACTATAGTTCAGACCCTCATCATGTCATTCCATACCAATAGCAGTCATGTTTTAAATAATCTTCTTTCTAAATTAACAGATATTCCAAATGTCTTGTTTTGATTAGACTTTATCACTATGATGATCATGTAACTTCTCTGCTAGAACAGTTCTAATAACTCCATACTGAGTATGCAAAAAGTAACAAAAAATACTTTTAAAAGATTACATTTTCACTTTTTTATATGTAAGTATTTTTGTTGGCTTCTAAAAAATATCAGGTTTGATTTAGAACTTTAAAAAGGCAAAAGAAAAAAGCTTCAAAAAAAGAAAAAAGAAAGAAAAATAAATATAGAAGAAAATAAAGAATATTAATTTGAGAACTCATCATAATTAACACTATTTTATCCTCATTTTTCAAATCCTCAGTCTGATACTTGTTGGGGTACAAACACTGCACCAAAGAAAGTGCAGTGATTCTTCAAGTGAATCATTCATTCCATTTGAACCACGTGTACATGTTGCAAAATCATATATATATGAATATATATGTGTATATTTATGTGAAAAAAATATATATCGCATACATAATTCATTCAATTACACTTATAACTCTTCTGCTTCACTGGGCCAATTTATATTTAATAAAATAGATTGCCAGTTAATTTATATAAATTTTAATGTAAAATATTTTGTGAAAATAAAATATACCAAAGATGAAATGGTTTATCTTAGGAGGTGTTCAAAATTATGGTTATTGATATTCAAAAATTCTGTTTTATATAGTTTTGAAGAGATTAGAAACATACCTGTGAAAATCTAACTAAAAGTTTGGTTTATTTACTGAGCCAATAAAAACTGTTGAACAATATGTAGCTTGGTATTTTCTAAGACTCAATTAGGAATGCACATAAATTGGCTTAGAGTGTATTAAAACCTTGGGATGGGACCCCAGCCATAGCAAAGATATCAGTCATATCAACCAATTTAAATTTTTGTACTGTTAATTTCTAAGCATTCCTGCAAAAGTACTAGACATGAATCACATTTCTAAAAATATATTTGTTTTGTTGTCGTTTTCTTCCAGTAAGTAAAATAAAGTCTGGATGATTGGGAAAGTTTAGAGAATATAATGAAACAGTAATCTAATGATCAGTGCAGTTCAGTAAATGTTCTGATGTATCTCTTTACTACCAGGAAATAATAAATAGTAAGCTAATTTCCATTAGACTTAATTTTTAGTATGAATAAAACATTAATGTAATAATAAACTGTAATATAATAGTACATGAAAGGGAAACATAGTTAAATTTATTTATTCTTTTCTGTGTAAGGAATACTTTTCAGTTGCCCCCAAGTTTAAAATATTTTTTGAATTACAGGAGTTATTTTTAAAGTTTATCTTAAAACCTTTATATTAAACTAAAACTTCGAGAAGTAAAATATCCCCTAATTAATAATTAGTAAAATAAAATGATAGTCTGTTGTGTCATCTGGAATCCCAAAAGTATATAAAGATTAGTTCTCTTTGTTTTTAGATTAACATGGGGTGACTATATTGATTAATAAGACACTAAATTTTTTCAAAATATATTTAAAGTGGCACATTTTTCTTAAAAAATAAAACTATATTCTTCATATTGTTATTCTTAAGTCATTCATAACTTTACCTCTCCAATTCAATGCTTTATAAAAATATACAGCTCATTACATGATGGAAATTGATTTCATAATTACATTAATATCTCTAAACAGCAATCTGTCACTCCATTTCTGTTTAGTTTCCTTTGAGTGTTCTGAGAGGGAATGAAAACTGAATGATCTAAAGAATTTCAACAGAATTTCTGAACATCAAGAATTTACATTCATCTTCCAACATCATCATGACGTTCATATCCTGTCCTAAATATTCAGCATTTATAAAATTGTATGGTTACCCCTGCCCACATAATAAAATTCAACCTGTTTAAAAAGCAATTTATGAGCGGCCGCAGCTAACTTTTCCAGTTTAATCTCCCAACCTAATTTTCATTTAATGAACCATTAGAAAAGAAACAAGACTGACATACGTGAAACAGTTGGCAAAGAATCATGACAATACAAAACACATTTACTTATAGCCTTGCGGGGTACTTGTCCAACTGCTAATATGTAGTCAATAGGATAGAATAATCAGAAGCTTCTTGGAGAAAAGATTACAGTTTTGAAGGTAAACTGGATGAAAATCAGTTTCTGGGAGAGAAATCATTTCTGTGAGGGTATATTAAAGCAGGCATTATGATTATGATATGAATATAAAATATTAATATCAGTCTGAATAAGTAAGTTGTATTAATATTTAAAAGTAACTGGAATTGGAATTTGATGAGTAGGGAGAAACCAGATTATAGAAGACTATGAAATTAACTTACAAGAGTTTCGATTGGTTTCAGAAGTAGGACTATGAAAAAGAAATGATATATAGTTATTTTCTCGTCTAATTGTACAATGTATGATTTTACTCCATCACTCATTTGGATTTGTTTGTTTGTGTTTTATTATGGGAGTCCATCACTCATTTGAAGTGGTGTATTGAATTTTTAAACTTCTTTGCTAAATGTCTGGCACAATTCAAACATTACTTGATTTTGGAAAAACAGAATTCATGGGTCACAAACAACAAATGTCTTGCAGAAAAGAAGTGTCAGTCATTTCTTTAGCAAATATTTTCTGAGCCACTTCTGTGCCAGACACTGTTCTCAGGAGTGTCAGGTAAAAACAGTGAGGTGTCTGGAGGACTCAGGAAAACTGGAGAATCCCTGCCTTGCTTAAATGCTCTCCGTTTATTTATTTATTTTAATCAAGAAAGTCAAACAAGACAAATCTGGAAAATCCCGCTTTGACTGACTCTAACTCTGACCTAAATAGCTGAGCTGAGCCTTTGTAGCCCAGAGTGAACTGAGCATTCCAGAGATTCTGAGGAAATCTCAGGTCACACAGAAAAAAATCATCATTATTTGGGTTTGTTTCTTCCAGAGCACTCTCAGGATTAGAGGGCATCAATAGTGGCTTCTGGAAATCCAGCATAGAGAAAAGTTTAAAGTACAGTCAAAAGCTAATCCCTTTGCTATTTTATCTTCTCCAAAATCTCACCATCTGTCAGTTGCCTAGTGAAAAGCAAAGCTAATTTACACCTCTAAAATTTCTTTAACATCAACAAGTTCTTTCAAACAACTGCCGAGATCCTGCCTTAGTTAGACATTGAGTCTTTGAAAAGTGATTAGAAGAATTCAGTTACTTTAACTTCTGTAGAAATAAGAGGCCAGTAGGATGAGAAGAGTATAAAGGAAATAAAAATATTATATGTTTTCCCTATATATTTCACCCAAAATGAAGCAAAAAAACCCACATGATTATATTTTGTTTCATTTTGGTAAGATACTACTAGTTTCTTGTGCAAGGTCTGTTTTGAGTGTTTTATCAGAAAAAGAATATCTGAAACTTCTAATCAAAATATTGCTGTTTATATAAACATTGTTTAATAAGCTCATGTGTGACTTTATATGTAGGAACACACACACACACACACACACACGCACACACACACACGCACACATATATGCATAGATCAAGATTTGTTCCAAACATAGCTAAAGAACTAAGTTTCAATACCATCAAACAAACAAACAAACAAAAAACTGAGGATATTAAATTAGAATAGGCCAATATCATTTGCTGGTTAATAAACATTAAAAATTTACAAGATAAAAGAATGATCAGAAGATATTAATAATAAATATCTTCCTATTTTGTTCCCTCATTTAAATAAACAATGCCATATTGCTAGATATAGCAGTCATAAAAGTAAAACCATTGTTCTTATATTTTATTAATCAACACATTAACTCCTATCCTATCTATTAGCCTTTGTATTTTTGAATTTTTTACCCCAGATAAGTTCAATGACTTGCTCAAAATCTGATGATTTTTCTGCTGCAATAGTAACAGTGGACTGAATCTCACCCACTGCTATAAACCTCTATCTAATGCGTTTTCATTATAGATGTTTATTGATATCCGTGCTTATGCTTCCTCTATGTGGTAGGCAAGGTTCTAACTTAATGAGCATATTTCTCTTCATACAGATCATAAATTATTTCACCAAATCAGTGGAAAACTCTGTAATAGAGGAATTTGAACATGTGGTAGCTTCATTTGTGAATTGCCTTTAGCTATGGTGCTGATATTTAACTTACAGCAGGAAATTTATTTCTTTAAAATTACTTACTTTTGCATAAACACTAAAATCATAAGATACCTTTTGCTAATGTTCAATGAAACACAGATATGTGTATATATATATATATATATATATGTAAATTACATTTCAACATACTATATGTGCATTATTTCTAGGCAAAATTATATTCAATTTTAAGGACTATACAAATATAGGAAGACCCTGGGTAATAATATGTTTTTTTAATCTACCAGACATATTTGTGATAATATCATGTTGCTATTGAGCAGTAAAGAATGTGGCATATATAATACCAACAGTGTTAAAGTAACCGTATCTGCGTGAAGATTTGTAGAACTGTGTGCTTAAAATACCGTCGGAACTGTATAGTCAGACTAAAGAAAACTTTACTTTGCTCCTTCTCAAATCTTAGGAGAGGTGATACCAACCAGATTATAAAATAATGATACCCTTTCTCTTCCCGTTGGTTTCTATATATTTCAATTTGATTGAATTTTCTCTATATCCACAATTATGCACATTTCTTCTCCCATTTGCAAATATATTCACTTTTTCTGCTTCATTATTTTCGGAATACTTTTCTTTTGTCAATGGCGTAACAGAATATAACGCCTTGGCCCTTCTCATGTCTCACTAGCTCTGTCTCCCCATCAAGACACAGATGCCATGTTATAGTGGAGGAAACATCCTTTGTGGCCCAAGACAATCCTACTTCGCCTTAATCTCTAGTGGTTATTTCAATTTATTAGTTTCCAGTATAAATTATGATATAATATACTTTACTTTCATCTTTATGCAGGTATCTTATTTTGGGGAAATAAATTTATAAATGTGGATTTATTGAGTCAAAAATAAATATTTTAAGATTATAAGTACATATATTTAAAATTGCAAAAATAGTTTTTCTTCAATTTATCTTCTTACAACATATATAATTGATAACTATTATTTTCCACTTTATTATTTAGTTAAAATTTAGTATACATTACGATTACAGTTTCTTTTTTTAGTAAGTGTTAATGTATACACATAAACTTATTTCACATTGTCTATTTTATAAGTTGCCCATATTGTATTTATGATATGGCTCTTTAAGAGTACTTTGTGAACTTAGAATATTAACGTTTTTTATATTATGCATTTAAGATCCTGCTTCAGTTTGCTATTTACTTTTAATTTTCATGTTCATTATTTTAAAATATGTATATATTCAAATCTATAACTCTTTTTATAAATTAAACAGAGTTCTTTCTCAAATCAACATAAAAAGAAAATGTCTATCTTGACTTTTCAATTTAAATTTCATTTTTCTCTTAAACTAGTTCTTGAACCGACAGCTTTTTCACTTGGACTTAACTTTTTTGAGTATTATTTAATTAGTATGCTATCTTTATCTCATTAATTCAGATGATCAATTTTTTATATATTAAATTTTCACACACATATTTGGACTTTATGCATATTTTTATTCCATGTTATCTATTGTTTTGCTTATGTCATTAGAGTGTGATAAGCTAATTTCAAGTATTACAAATTCCCTCACTTACTCACTCAAATAATTTACTTCTAAATTATTCCATTCTTAATCTTAAACTGAATGTGTGTATATAGATATGTATGTATGTTTATAATTATATATTTGTATTGATAGTATATATACATAAATTTAGAATAGCTATAGCAAGATCTTTTCCAAAACCATAGATTATAATTTAAATGCATTAAAACTTCAAAATAATTTAGAAATATGGTATGTTTTTTCAAATTAAGTCATATCTATAAGGAATTACTGATATTTCTCAATGTATAGATCTTCACTTTTATTTCTCAGTAAAACTTTAAATCCCACCCCTACCCCATATATGTATTTTTTTCTTATTTTTCATCTTATTTTCTTTACATTATATGCAAATCTGGGCTGATACACAGAAGAATATTTCTTGAGAAAAATATTAAATTCTTGCAAGTATAATCAGCAAAGTAACAAAATTGGACAAAAAAGCAAAAGGACAAAATCCTACACTCTCCTTCTCTCGTTACGAACCCCTGATATTAAAGTGGTATAGATTAGCAACCCTTTTTGTCAATGACAGAATCTAGCAGATAAGGTAGTTAAACACATATAGAATTTAAAGATCAACTAAAGTCACAACTTAATATTCGAGAAACTATATCCTCAGAATCTGAGACTAGGCTTCAATATTTTAATCATCTTTTTTATTATTAATTGATATTAACTTCAGTTATATGGTACATTGGTTAGACATTTATAAAATTTATGAAGTGACCCTCCTCACCCCATTACTCTGGCACTATTCTGGCTCTGTACACAGCCATTACAATTAATATTGACTGTATTCCCTTTTCTGTGCTCTACATCCCTGTAACTATTTTGTAACTACTAATTTTACTTTTTCATCCCTTTACTTTTTTCACCCAGCCTCCCCAACACCCCTCTGTCTGGCAGTCACCAGATTGTCCTCTGTATCTATAAGTCTGTTTTCATTGAATTTGTTTGTTCTTTTTGTTCCTTAGATTCCTCATATAAGTAAAATCATGTGATATTTCTCTCTCTCTGTCTGACTTACTTTGCTCAGTATAATACCGTTTAAATACATCCATGTTGTTACAAATGGTAAGATTTTATTTTTAATGGCTTAGTAATATTCCATTGTGTATATATACCATTACTTCTTCATTCCATATCTTGGCTATTGTGAATATTGCCACAGTGAACATAGAGTTGCATAGGTCTTTATGAATTAGCATTTTGGTGTTCGTTGGATAAATGCCCAGAAGTACAATTACTGGGTCTAAAGGTAGTTCTATTTTTAATTCTTTTGAGGAATCTCTAAACTCTTTTCCACAGTGGCTATACCAGTTTTCAATCTCACCAGTAGTGTATGAGTGTTTCTTTTTCTCCATATCCTTGCCAACACTTTATTTTTTAATTGATTTATTGATGATAGCCCATTTGACAGGTGTGAGGTGATGTCTCATTGTGGTTTTAATTTGCATTTCACTGATGAGTGACCTTGAGCATCTTTTCACATGTCTGTTGGCCATCTATATTTCTTCTTTGGAGAAATACCTTTTCTTATTTTCTGCCTATTTTTTAATTGGATTGTTTTTTTTTTATTATTGAGTTGTATGAGTTCTTTATAAATTTTGGATATTAACTCATTTTCAGATGTATTATAGGCAAATATCTTCTCTTGTTCAGTAAGTTGTCTTTTTGTTTTGTTGATGGTTTCCTTATTCATCTTTGGTATAATTTAGCTCTTCAAATTCTTTTTGTGCCTCTCTCCCTGTTCCTTTTTTGAATAAATTATTTGAGGCAATTTATACATTGAGGCAATTTATACATAAAGAAATGAATAAAAATGAAAAAAGGTTAAATATATTAAGAAGTAATTATTAAACAAGTATGTGCTATGATAGCAGTAAATGTATTATATGAATGTTTTTGAAAAAATTGGATGTGGTATATTTTTTATTTCAACTTTCGGTAAATTAAATTGCTTTCAGGAAATCTAAATCAACTTCAAATGCTTAGCACATTGGGGGATAACTGATATAATTCATTTCAGGAATTGCCTATATTATATCTACAAACAGTAGTAGCCTATTTGGTAGCTTAATGTATACATTTCAATATATGGTTTTGTTTTTAAATATGACACATATTTTGTGCAATAGATTTTATCTCTAGCATTAAACACACACACACATATTCTTTTTATAACTACAAAATACTTTTGAGAATTGTCCTCATTAATCTTCACAAAAGTCAATGAATTAAACTTGAAGTTAGAATTCAAGTTTTTAGAGAAAGAAAGTAACATGAAAAGATTTGTTATGTGAGAAAGATTCTTTAACAATGAATGAAGTTTTATAGTTCTGTTTACTATTCTTTTTCTATTTCACTTATCTCTTTTGATATTTGTCTCCATGTTTGCTCATACTAAATTACACTTAATCTCATTAGAGAGGGGCATTCACAAATCTTCATACAGTTACTTTTTATTCCCCAAATTCTACTCTTTATTCCATAAATCACTATATGTTAAATTTAGTTGTTATATGTCTGAGTCAATGCAGCAAGATACTGTGAGGCAATCGTCATTGAAAATCTATCTCTACAAAAAGACAGATAATAGCACATATTTCATTTCTTCCTGTGAAATTTATTTCACATATTTTTATCTTTTATTAATTAATACCTTTGTCATCTTTCAGTTTGGTTATTTGTAAAATTAACTTATAATACCAGTTTTGTAGGCATCGAATATGTGTGAATTTATCCTTTCATCCCGAGTTAAATAAGGAGTTATTGTACCAAAACAAAGCAAACATGAAGATCTCTCTACTTAATAAGGTATATAAAAGCAACTTTTTCTTCAGTTTAGTTTCACAATTGAGGCGACCATCTTTATCAGATTCAGACAGTGGGTTAAAATAATTTTAATGTTCTACTTAAATCTCGTGCATAATTCCAAAAAAAAGACAGCAAACAAAAATAACTAACAATTAATGTAAGGATGACTAAGCAATAGCTGATTCTCCCTTTAGTGTTTCAATTTCTATAAAGTTATCAAGGACCAGATTTATCAAATTGTTTGTCCTCCCTGTGCCTTGTTTACCATTGAATGTTAGCCCTTGTCAAACTCTTAAAAAACTTTGTATTCATATACCACGGAGGCAGTGAATCATGAAGATTCTTAGAAGCATTTGGCATTTGTGGTGTGTTGGTGACATCAGTTAATATATAATATTGCTGCTTTAAAAAGCTTTTCTCCTCTGGAGCCATAGAGCACCCATCAGTTTTTATCATGTGTTTATCCAACCTGGTGCTTCATCAGAGGATTATAATTAATACATTTGTAATTTAAAAATAAGTTGTATAAAATAACCTGTACATATTGCTTCATTGTTTTCATAAAATTTGACACAAAACAAGACACAAAACAAAAACTGGAAATTTGTAAAGTTGACTAAGAAAAAGTAAAAATCAAGGAAAGGTATAAAAGATAAATCGATGGAAATGAGTCTTGTAAACTTAACAATGATGTGGGAAAAGTGGGAATGAGTGACATGCTATATTGTACTGGAAACGTTTTCACTATCAATGCCTTTTCCCCATATAATATCTTCATAAACTGTTCAGATCATTTTACATGAGTTAAAAACAAATATCAATAGAAGTTTTCTTTTTTGCATTTTTTTATTGCTATTCAAATTTTTTTCAACTTGAGAATAACATTTAAATACACAAGAAGACATGTACTGAGACTATTTTCAGATTAAATTGAGTCAGCTACTCTAATTCTGATAAAGAATATAGCTAAATGAATAAATATATAATAAGACTAAAAACACTAAGAATAAAGAGAACAGCATGTTGGCAAAAGATAATGTTTTGTCTCCTTAACTCTATATATTTGAGTAATCATCATACTTATTTTACTGTTCGTGAAATCTATTTTTAATGCTGTCTAGGCAAAGAATATACCAGTGGACAATTTTTTTAATGTCAATTTTCACTGTGATTTTACATTCTCTGGATAGTTACTGAAATACTCTGCCAACTTTATTGTAAAATGGCGAAGCTATTTCTTTTTGGCTCTTGTCACAACTGGGCAGCTATGTCTTATATAGCTGTACCCATCTATGCAAACAGCCAAGTTTTTCTGATTAACATGCTGCTACATTTTTAAGTTTGGACAACATGTATTCAGTTCCTGCTCTTAGAAGTTGTCTTAAAGTGTCACATATCGAAGAAAATAATAGTTTACCCTCTTGAAACTTCTTTCTCCCCAAAACTCATACATTCTCTTCAGTAAGATGGAGTTTTATCTAGTTAATATGTGAAGGATAATCATTACTGTTGATGAAATCATGTGTGAATTGACTATTTTTTCAATGAATATTCATTATAGAAATATACATTTGAAATGCAAATGTTTCTTCTACCAGATACATTACTTGAGATAGACTATGTTTAAACTTTAAAGGAGTAGATATTCCATATATCTCCCATAGTCTTTTCTGGTTCCAGTTATAGTCCATATTAGAATTTTTCCCTAAATAATTTAGTGACCCAGTTGTTCCCCAAATCCATGTTTCTCTCTCTCTCTCTCTCTCTCTTTTTTTTTTTTTTTTTTTTTACTTTAAGTCCTGGGCTAGGTGCTGCAGAATACATGAAAAATATTTTATTTTTTAGCCTCAAAGAATTTGTCCCACTAAAAGAATCAACATAATTATTCACTGGAACCAATTCAACTTTTTCCTATTTTTTTTTTGAGCTCATTATAAATCAACAAAAATTTATTTAACTCCACAGAATACTAGAAACACTGCAAGTTGTTTGAAAATTAAAGATGAGATATTATCTTCCTGAAAACAGAAATTCATCTTTCTAAGTTCTAAAGCCATATATTTTTATTAACTATTAGAAGGGTAAAAAATATCTACTTTCAAGCATTTACATATACTTAAAAAACAGTTTTAAACTTTGGTGTTCAGTGGTAAAATGAGTACAGTATACAAAAAATAAATACAATTATAAAATAAACACAAAATTTATTAGCACATTTCTATTCCCTTCAGTTATTTTGTTAACTTTTTCTGTATCCTGATGAGATCTGTATTTTCCTTTTCTAAATGTGAAGGTTAAATTTGAATGTAAGTCTATTAATAAAAATAGTCACACTTATATTATGCACATGCACATATGTATTTTTATTAGGATCTAAGATGCTAATTTGTCTCAGATAAATACATTGTAGAAAAGATTATCATGGAAAAAAAAAAGTACCAGGAAGCTCTGACAATGGCTGTGCTATTTATGAGTTAAGATAATTAATTCTGCCTATCAAATGTTTACTGTGTGGTTTTCCTGCTCATTGCCATCTCTAAGCTAACAAATTGGTATTATTCACATGCAATTTAGTTATGTCATTTAAGTTGTTGCTTCTTAATATGCAAGTTCCTTTCAGTATTTTTCTATTCTTTTAGTTTATAAAATAACATAAATAATAATAATTATAAAATAATTATAAGTTTATAAAATAACATAAAATAATAATAATCTAAAAAATCTAATTTATGTAGAAGTCAAAATGAAGGCAGGGTATTTGTTTCATATTTACTGGTATTACTTTAGAAATAGGTGTCATTTATTCATCTTTTACATACAAAAATAAAGGAATATATTATTTTTCTCCAATTTTTATTGATATTGTGGATTTGAAATAGATTTTAAGCTAACCAGAAAATCCCCCAAATTATCTACTTTAATTAAATTTAGCAAATAATATGCTTTATTTTGTTGTTTAATCAGAAGTTAATGAAAATCTAATATTACAAAATCATTTAGTTTCAGTTTGCTGTAATTGCTTTTATCATTAGTACATTCTTCTATTCTTCAAACTTACATTGTCTCAGGAAGAATTTAATGGAGTTCTCTGGGTAGGAATTATACACGTACCTGAGACGGTTAAAGGAATCATGTGCATTTTTTTTTTATCAGCCTTTCAAAGAACTTGCTATCAACTTTTTCTCACTCATAATTTGGAATCTAAGAGATAATATCGATTTTATAAAAGATAAGAAGTCAACACATAATAAATTAAAGGGAATTTACATGTTAAAATTGAAAGTTTAAATGTACTGATCATTTCAAAAATGAGAGAAGAAAAATTATAAAAATTCTTAGAGTTGGTAGGACAGGAGAAAAAGTGAATTAAAGTAGTCCTGCCACTAAGTTCAATAATGGTTAATAATCTATTACAAAATAAATTTCTAAAACCTTCTATTTGACATTGTATGAATCAAATAAAAATACTTTAGAGATCACATTTACATAATTTATAGAGTACTATTCAGAAATAAAGAAATGCCAAAATTCCATTGCATATGAATTTGTAATTTCCATCACAAATATGAAAAAAAGTTGTATTTATATATGTACATATATAAAGTAAAACTTGTTCACAAGTTTTTTTCTTCAACTTTGATTAATTGATGTATAATTTACATCTAATATAGTTCATCCTTTTCAGTGAGTGTTTTATTTTTTGATAAAGGTATGTAGCTTACACAACAAGTATATGTGTAACTATGTATACACCACAGTCAACATATAGAACACTTCCATTGTCCATTAAATATTGTGCCTTTGGTACCCAGTCCTCCCAGCCCATTCCACTCCTTAGAAACCCTGAATTGTTTATTGCTTTTTTGTTTTTACAAGCTTTTCTTTTATTCTGACATTGCTTTAAAACTTTGAGGTGTGTAACAATATTTCAAATTATATTAATGTACCAACTTGTTCTTTAAAAATATGAAAATAATGTTTGCCTCAAATGCTTGTTTTATACTCATAATATGTGTGTTTCCTTTGAGAAATTAGAACAATAAGCTGAGATATACCTAAAAATAACATTTACTCAATTTCTTCTGTAATTTGCTACCAAAAGTTTGAAAAGTCTCATTCTCTTTCAAAGATTAGAGATTTTTATATCGACTAATTAAATATCATTGACTCATAAATTTTTATTATCATTCTAAAAACTACCTTTTCTTATTTCATTGTGGCTCTTACTATGTCACTTGTGGGTTCTCTAAGAAATGTGCCAATGCACTTTTATTTTCTAATTTTAATTAAAAGTATTTTTCCAGATAATATAATTGTTAATTTCTGATTTACTGGTTTCTTTTCTGAAAAAAAAAAATTTATAGTTCTAAGATGAATTGACAACTTTTTCAATATCAATAAAATTGAAATCTGGAATTAAACTGTTCATGGCACAGAAAGTCAGGTTCTTTCTAAATCTGATGATTACCAAGTTAAAATTCTTCACTTGAAAATTTACAAATCTGAGGCCCAGAAAGATATAATTAACAAAGGACGAATGATATATTAATAATTTACATTCCTACATAAATTTACACAGATTGAAGAAGAATGTGAAGCTTGTGTTAGAACACCCATGTTGTAATACATTTCTTTGTCATTATGTGAAATTCTGTTACTTAAACTTTCTAGCCTCTGTATGATTTTATCTCTTTCTGAATAATAAATGGGCATCCCAATGGTCCCTCCTGCCTCCAAAATACTTTTGATGCAAATCCCTTAGAATGCATTTTATTTAAAAAAAGTCACATGTAAACACATTTTTAAAGAGAGTCTTATTAAGGTGACATGACCTTTACCATGTTTCTATGAAGCTACTCGCATTTCTAGCATGGGAAATTTGAAATAAAATTAAGAAAACAAATATTAACTAAGATTCACATAGTCTAATTTACGTATCCTTATATGTGTTAAAAAACTCTCAGCAATATGAATACTACAACAATTCAACAAATACGTAGCTGTCATTCTCTATTTCTCATAAGATCCTATTAGACACATTAATTACAAATTAATTCTTCAGAATACAATACTTCTTGTTAGCCATCACTGTCATACTTATAACTCTTTACTTTCTGATAGATTTTGTCTTAATAATTTAATTTGTCATGCTTCAATGATTTTTGTCATACCAGAAAATTCAGTGTACAATTACTATTAGTAATATATTTAAATACAGATGACAGACACGAACTACTTCTAAATTTTATTTACTTATTTAATATCACATACAGTAATCTTCATGTGTGTGTGCCCCAGTATGCATGAGCACACATACAGAAAATCCAGTATGGCTTACAAGGTTTAGAAAGCACAATCAAAATATTAATTATAATATGTAAAATAGACTTTAAAACTGCCATTTTTAGTAAATAGTGAAATATATTTTTCTATTAAATTCAAAAACATACTATATACCTATGGAAGGTTGATAGAAAACTTGTGGAAGAGAATCATGATTAAATAGTTATTAATTCAACTGTTACTAAGGCTAAGCCATGTAAAATATTCGATTTGACTTTTTCAGCAAGTAATATGTCCTGTTCCCTAAAACTCAGATATATGTGTATATATACTCTATAGAATAAATGCTTTATTCTATCCTTTATTTAATAAGGAACTTGTATTGATAAATTTAAATATAGTTAATCAAAAATATATTAGCATACTAAAACAAAAATTTAAAATAAATATTTTGTCATAATAAGACTATCTTTTCTGAGTGTGTGTCTGTTGGTGTGTGTGAAGCAGAGGTTAAATTCAGAACTATTGGATCAACTTTCCATTTTGTAAGAAGTGTATAGAGTTTTATCCAAGCATGTATCTGGCTGGAATCAGAAACAGAATTTAACTCTGTTCCTGGATAAAACACAAAAATTCAAAGAGGTGAAAATGTATATTTTGATGCCATTGAAGAAATTCCATTCCCCCCAAAAGTAAAGTATGTTTGGTATCATTTTTTTGGGAAAAAAAAAACTGATTAAGTTTGTTTACTACAATGAATTCCTTGAGAGCTTTCCCATCAACTGCTTTTATTCTTGGGGAAAAAATGCATAATCAAATTTGGACAACAAATTACTACTTATATATTCCATAAGTCCATATTAGATGAAATTATATAATTACTTTTACAAACAAAAACAAGATTTCACAGATAAATTCATTCTTAGAGTTGAGTATATAAGTTACAATTTTGATTCTTAAAATTTAAAACCTTATATTCTTTAATATTTTCTAACATTGTATTTCCCTATATATGTGTTTCATATAAAACTTCTAAGGAAAATAGATGACATCTAAGATGATACATATGAAAAAATTACATTTGATTAATAATATCTATTTTATTAATTCTGAATGTTCATTTTAGATATAATTTTTTAGAATGCAGATATTTCTTCAAAGGGGAATACTTTATAGGCTATATTCAAACTAACAATGATTGTTTTATTTTTTATAATTAATATTTAGCTAAATTTTTGGTGACATTGACTGATAAAATTATGTAGGTTTCAAGTATACAATTCTATAATTTATCATCTGTATGTTGCATTATGTGTTCACCACCCAAAGTTAAATCTTCTTTTGTCACCATATATTTGACCCCCTTTACCCTTATCTACCCTCCCCACTTTCATCTGGTAACCAGTAAACTGTTGTCGTGTCCAGGAGTCTCTCTCTGTCTTGTTTGTTGCTTTCAGTTTTATATCACACAAAAGAGTGAAATTATGGTTCTCAACTTTTTCTGAGTTAGTTCACTTGGCATAATAATCTCAAGCCCCATCCTTGTTGTTGCAAATGGCAGTCTTTCATCTTTTCTTTTACCAACAGTTGTTTTAAAATTATCATTTTGAAATAAATCACTGTAAATTACAATACATTCTCTCAAAGAAGCAATGTGTATATATTTTTTTATTTCAGCTTTATCGAGATATAATTGACATATAAAATTATAAGATATTATACATCCTGGTGTTTGACATTGTGAAAGGATTCCTCCTAATAATTAACAAATTCATCACCTCACATAGTTATCTTTTTAAAATTATCAAAATTATTAGGGTGACAATGATAAACGAAATCCAATAAGCTTCAAGTGTACAATTCAACGGTATGTCATATACATTTGAAATTGTGTGTTCACGGCCCATAGTTAGATTTCTTTCTGTCACCACATATTTGACCCCTTTCCCCCGTCTACCTCCCCTCCTACACTTCCCTTTTGGAACATTTAAGTTCTACCATTTTCTGAGATCATTACCACAAACTGCAACTTCTCTTTGATTTAAATTTCACGATTTGTGTTTTTTTTCCAACCAGTATCTTTTTTTTATTTCAGTTCACTCTCTTTAGTACCTCGTCCATTTATCTTTCAGTTTTATTAGTCCTCCATCTATGGATTCTACCACGTTTTCATTTCCTTCACCCCATGGATATCCTATCTTTCTTCCTTAACTAGCTTAAATTTCATTGTCAGCCATTATAATCACGCCTTTGTGTACACCATCCAATCTCTTGTCCTTTTCTTCTTTCTGTGTTGAATCCAAATGCTGAACCTGGTACACGCTTCTGAATGCATGTAGCTGTACCCACGCAGCTGAAAAATGTAGAGTAACAAACAGGAAAATACTGGGTGACACCCCTTGAAATTCATGCTTACTAGCCTCAAGCAAGTCACTGATATTCCCTGAAATGATCTTATGATTCCTTTATTTAGAACTTTTAAATGACTACTTCACACATTCCACTCACACCTCGGACAACTTCTCATCTCCAGCTGATGAACTTATCCTTTGCTTGGCTGACAAAGTTATGGCAGGTCTTTTACAATCTCTCACTATCATGTCAAACTGCCAACACCGCTCTGCATCGAACAGCCTACCATTCACATTTTTCTTTTATGAGAATGCTACCCACTGGAGCAAAAGCACTACAGAGTATACCATGAAAGGTGCACCTGGAGTCATGCAAACTGCCATCTTGCCTGTCAGTTTCGTGCTCCTACACTCCAATCACTACTCAGGATGTCTTGCTCTTTTATAAATCCAAATTCATCATCTCTTGCATACTCAGAAAGGATCGAATCGATTCCTCTTTCTTTAATTTCACCAAGTTCTTACTCTCCACAAGATTTGCCCATCCTCATGGAACCATGCTAGTTCCTTTTATGTGGGAGAGAAAGAAAAAGAAACTTTTCATGATTACCCTCTTCCCCTATGATCTACTCCTCCATTTCTCAAATCCTCTTTATAGAAAAATGCCTAAAAATATCCTCTGTACATATTTCTAATTTTCTCATAAACTTTTTTTTTCAGTAGACTTTTACTCCCACTGCTCAGTCCAAAGCTGTTCTTGTCAACCTACATGTTGCTAAATGAAATGGTAACTTCTCCGTCTTTATGTTATGTCACCTCTAACAGAATTTGACAAAGACGAATTCTTCTCCCTTCTTGAAATGTATTACTTGGATCCCAAATCACCACATTCTATTAGTTTTCCTGCTGCCTTTCTGATTAACCCTCCTCAGCCTCCTTTCCTATTTTTTTTTTCTTTTCTCTCTTATTTTTTAATGTTTAACATCCAGGGCTCAGTTCTTAATTTCTATCCATATTCATTCCTTTGATGATGTTATTCACATTCTCCTCTTTAAATACCATCTATGAATATGTAAATGACTACCCTTTTTAGTTCTTATGGCTGGACTAATAATCCACAAGACTAGATTAACAGGAGAAAAAATTAATATGGGAGCATGGGGAGGCTCGCAATATGATACTCAGATCACAAAATGAGGCTCAAAAAATGATCGAACCAAGAACCTTTTTTTATACTTTTTAGACAAAGAAGTAAATTTGTGAGAAGCTGACAGGGCAAAGAATGTTAGTGTGTATTAGAAAGTAATCCAAGCAAGGTTTGGGTTTAGGTCGTAAATCAGTAAAAGCTTTCCTAGGTTTATTTGTACAGGCTTTTTGGACTCCAGAGTTTACATCTTGTGCTCAGGTTGTCTCTCAGCTCTCAGAAGCAGAAGGGCACCTACCACAGAGATTTATTTCTTGCTTTTAGAGAGACGGACTAGTGTTAGCGCCTCTCACTCCCACTGCTTCTCACATGATTTTAATTCAAAATAATCAATAGGACATTGTGAGATATAGTAGGGTGGCCGACCCTGGACCCCAATAGCGCCTTCAGCCCAGAGTCCTACATTGTACTTCAAACTACATACACAACTCATTTTTCCAGTTGAGAAATATGCTTAAATTTTTTTTTTTTATCTGAACATGAGCCAAAATCTATATTCTTCATGTTACCACTCATAAAACGATAAATCACTGATTCCTGAGCAAAGAAATTCTGAAAGATCTGCCACACACTTGTTCTAATTTGGTAAAGATGATTTCAGATCTACAGCTATTATCATATTTAGCATATGCTATTTCTCCTCCTAGACATTTCAGATTTAAAATGTCATAAACTCATGCCCTAAAAAGTGCTATTCCTGCAATCTTTGCCACCTCAGGCAACTGTACCCTTCCAGATGCCCGCGAAGAAAACTTTGCAAACACACGAGTTGCATCTCCTTTTCTCAAAGCATGCAAATCTTGTTAACTATCCTTACAAAATATATGCATACACTGATTACTTTTCATTATTTCTACTCAGTTTTACTTACTTCAGTCTGCTCCAAATGCTCACATCCGCTTCTCAAATTATTGCATTAGCACCCTAACTTCTCACCCTGAATCCACACTTTCTCCTGCATCTTCTTCTCAAGCCCACAGCTGCAGTGATTATGTTACTCTCCTGCCTCAAATTCCTTCATTTGCTTTCTGTATGACATAAAGTAATACTTCACGTCCTTAAAATGGCAATTTTACATAAGAATTGACTTTTAACTAGAAAATTACACAATGGCATTTAGTTTATTTTAAATGTAAACATAAATCTTAACATAGGTCTAAAAAGTAAAACAAAGCATAAAATCATAATCCTATAAAGTTATAAGAATAAAGTACTCTAAAAATGGTATCACAACAGCCCTAAATTAAAGATCCTTACTATGAACAATTAAAATGAGTAGTAATAATTTCACTGACAGTTCCAGTAATAAAGTTCCCAAGTTGCAGTTTATCCTTATGATTAATTCTTTATTTCTTCAGGTTCCCATTACAACTGGGCTTTAATACATTACATTTTAATGACTCAAGATTTATTTAGAGAAAACAAACGAAGTGATGCCATTATACAAAATGAAATATGAACAGACAAAATTCTAAATTATATTTAAAGAAGACATATCAAACTCAAGTAGCTATTATTTCATAAATGCAAGCCAGTTTATATATATATATATATATATATATAAACTGGCTTGCATTTATATATATATATATACACATTATATATATATATACACATATGTATATATATATATGTGTGTGTGTGTGTGTGTGTGTGTGTGTGTGTATATGTCATAGTATGGCCCCAAACTAAATATCTTAATAGATGTAATGAAGATATTTGAAAATATTTTGACACATTCTACTAAAATGTTTGAAAATATTAGAAAATGTTTTTAACAAAGCTAAAAATCACTTCAAACCAACAGACACTATCATATTTTATAGGACCAGTTGAAAATGAAAAGTCCAATTAAAAACACATTGTCTACAATAATATGGAATGATGTTTATTTAAAACATGAAATGTGATATACCTTCAAAAGCTTGTAGAATATGAACATAGCATGTTCAAAATTAAAACAACATGTTCATTAAAATGAATGAATGAATAGACTGGAAATTAGTGTACCTAATTGTTACCTGCTGTTAGCATTTGGTGATGGAGGAAAAGGTGATTTCTAAAACATATATATTTTTTAAATTTATTCATTGGTATTAGATTTTCTTTATTTTAAAATATTAATAACAATAAAATATTAAATATATTAAGGAACTAGACCTGTTCTTAAAGATACATTTCCTCAAATATTTTGTGTTCTTATCCATGTAAATGAATTTCCTTTTTCTGTGCATTCACAGACAAGAAATGTAAAATTCTCCTTCAATACATAGTTTGTTGTTTCTAGTCACAATTATGTGATTGCATATGTCAAAGTTTTTAAATGATACAATGAAAATGTATCTGTAAAAGAAATCTATAGAATCAATCCCAAATTTCCTATTACAGCATAGTGAGGGTATAATAAATATAGAACACATTTAAATTTAATTGTTATTTAATTGTACCATGGAGATTTGAGGACTTCTCATGTTTATATGTATTATGGGACTAAATGATAATGTTATTCAAAATGAAATCAGACTGTTACAACTCAGAAGTAAATAAATTGCATTTTGAAAACCATTAGATATAATTTATTATTATATTTTTATAAGGATTTAGAAGAATATTTTAAAACAGATATTTAGATTATGGTTAAATTCCTATAAACAAGGCTTTGTAATATGTATTTCCAACTTAAACATACAGAAAATACTTTTATACAAACAAAATGTTTTTAAAACTTTTTATGCTACTGACACTTTTTATGCTCAAATTTACTTCTGACTCCATCTGGCTGTAATTCATTGTTACATTTTTTTTTTCTAATTAAAAGAATAATAAAAACTACACTAATTTTATTTTATATAAAACGTATTTTAATTATATCTTTCAAAATAGTTTTACAGTTTTTTTTTCTTGAAATGTTAAAACTGTATTTAAGAGGGAATCAATATTAACAGGCTCATAGGCCCACGATGCCACAGTTGTGTATAGATTCAACGACACCATTTCACCTTGGAAAAACTCCCTGTCTAAAGGTTTACCTAAGATTCGAAGCACTGGTAACCTCTAATAGTCTGATGACATTTCAAGATTCCCAAGTTATAAAATGTAACATCACTGCTAACAGTGAAATTATACAGTCTGATAAAGATTCGTTAGAAGAGATGAATCGATGGGTAGTTCTAAGTATATAGAAAGTTAAAGATAACCAAAATAAAGAGTAGAAATAAGATAAATAACCTCAGTATATCCAGATTTATTTCTATCGGTAAAATTATTGAAACTTGTCTTTTATAAAATATTTTTTGAAAAACCTGCTTTCATCAAATATACCGTGGGTGTACACAGAGCATAAAAAGGCATAATCACTGGAAGATGGAAACACCATGCATTTATATTGTTTTCTGTTCCTTTCTTTATATTCACTGCTGTCTCCATAATGCCTCTTATAGAATATATAAATGTTTGTTTAACTAATCTCCTCGACTTAAACACTTATACCCCTTTGACTTATTCTCTCTTTTAAAAAGTATTTTGGTCATGCTGTTTTAAACTCTTCAAAAATACCTCCATGCGTTAGGTATTTATCTGCATGTTGTGGAGAAGTCATCTGGGAAAGGTTTACCAATGGATAATCTGAGGGGAAAAAAGTTCTGATTTATAGCATTTTTTGATTTTCTGTGTGTAAGTACTCCCATCATGTCTGATGAAGCTGCAAACAGTGACATAACTGACCTCAGGCTCCTGAAGAGATGCTGTACATTAGAATGTGAAGCCAAATTCAGCGCACTGCTACCTGCTATGCTGTTCCGTGTCTGTTCTATTTGCCTCTTATCTCATACTGCATCGCTACCTTAAACTTACAGATCCATGATACTTAGAAACCTTCTGGTGTACCAGAACTTGTCATGTCTCCATGTCTTTGCTTATATAACTCCTTATTCCCACAGTTACTTCTCCTAATAAACATCATACACACAGACACACAGAAACATACATAAATATATACACACACAAGCACATACATGTAAAAATACAGACCATTTATTCATTTATCATTAAATAAATATTTATTGAGTTGCTCCTCAGAAGTACTTGCTCTTTTGTGTTCAATGTAGATATAAGCTGCCAAAATTCCTTCTTGTGAAAACAAAATACGCTATACGAGTTTTTTAAAAAGTGGTCTATAAGAGGGGCAGAATTTAATTAAATAAAGAAGTCAAATGAATCATGAGAGGTGATTATATTAGTTATCCTATTACTATCAGTACTACAAATTATAAACTAAATGTAGACTGATTAATATGAGACTTCCAAGTTTTTATAATTATATGTTACAATGATAAGTTCAGACATTTTTCCTGCTACTAAAAGTACACTGACAATTTTATAGGCAATTTAACTATATAAAATTGGTTGATGTATTAAGAATAATTAATAGGTAAAGAAAAAATTTTATCTATGACACAATTATAGGTCACTGTATAAAAAGTTGAAAGATGTAGATTTTTTTCCTGACACTTCTATTGACATCTTGATGTTAGAAACTCATATTATTTTCTTCATCTATAAAATGTAGATTATAACATTTGTCTTTTGAAGCCAATGCATGATATGATAATATAAATGAAAACACACAAAAAACACTGTTAGATTTGCAGGCATGAACGATATCCAAAAAGTATTCATCACTTTATGATTTAAATAAATGTTATTTAAAAATTATGATAATTTTTCTGACAATACAGGTTAGTGCCGTGTAGTGGTATAATAATGTCTTGTAATGGATACTGCCATTTTCTATGGTCAATAATACTTAGTAACAATATAAGAGCTCTCTTATTCTTTTGGATCACATACAGTATATTTGTTGAATTCCTTTCAGAAAACATTTGCAGAAGTTGATGGTGTTCTTGAAGTCATTCATTACCAGTTGATGCTTTGCATTGCAGTGCTTGCAAAATTAAATGCACTATTCATTTTCTTTCATCAGACGTGGGACTACTAAGAGGTAATTCAATGTTTTCTATAATACATTTGAAGTTTGGCATGGGATACAATTTCACATATTAGGTTGTGCTGCTGGAGGCTTTACCACTTGCTAAATTGAACACAAATATAGGCAAACCTAGTTTCCGTTAGAAATATGTGTACTTTCCTAAATATGCCAATGCTATATTTATGCAACAAAAATTGAAAGATACAATCAGTACAAATCTTGGTGGTATGTATATATGCTACCTATGAGAATATTTGGAAATGAGATGTTTGAATTATTACATTTTCAAATAAACTTGAGTATCATGTACGTATAATCTAATCCTTTGCTTAGAGTGTTCCCAAATCTCCTTATGTAGACTTTCAGAAATATATAGGAAATGCTTTTTTTTTCTCTGCCTCATTTCTTATAATCACAGCAAGTAAGAAAGTTAGGAAACATGATTTCTGTCATTCTCCGAGTACTACCTGAACAATCGTACTAATAGTAGTTATCAGCATCCCCATCATAACAGTCATTTAAAGGTAAAACCTAAATTCTCTGAAAAAAATGATTATAAATTAAAACATTTTCTGTTGTATTTCAACGGAAAAAGTAAAAACAAAGGTCATAGTAGCTATTGAATCATATTTTAAAGAAAGTAAATCCATGATTATGAAGCACAGATTTCTGGTTATCAAGTTATAAATATGTATAATAAGTTCATAATATGTATAAGAAAACAGTCAAGTATGTGCATCATTTCCTGAAAGCTATTCATTATACAAAGTATTAGAAATGCTATATACATATTTTAGCAAATAGTCCTCTCATAGAAATGTATGTAAATGTAATAATTGTAGATATCTGTAGGCATATAACATCAAGATTTCTTCAGTACAGTGGTATTTGAATAGTGAAAAATAATAAATTACTTAAATGTTTAAAGTTGAAAATGAGATGCATAAATTATTCATTGATTTGTTTGTCAAATCTACAAAATGTTCCTTTTTTTTTACCACCAAAAACTATGTTAAAGGAGAGTATCCACTTTCAGTGAAATACAAACATTGATAGGCATAGAACTGGGGAACTTAAGCTAGTCTATGAATCAGGAGATGTTTCATTTTATCAGTCCAGGAAGTAAGCACAGTTTCAAGAGATTTTAATCTGATGATGGAGGTTGGATGTTGGACAAACAAGTGAACATAAGAAAGGGCATGCTCCAAGGCAGTAGATATGACAGCCTTGTGGGTGGGAAAGGATTAAAAGTAAGCATGGCTCACAGATGCATTTCAAAAACTGCATTCACAAGTGCTGTTTCTAGATAGGAGACAAAGAAAAATCTACGTAGGAAAGAACCACTGTAAAGATGTGAGGGGATTGGGCTTTATATTGCGAGGAGTGTGAAATGAATACAGGCCTTAATAATGAGAATGACCTACAGTTTAATTAGAGGGAAAATTCGTGTGTTGAGGTTTAGCAAAACTAGACTTAGAAGAAAAGAAGATGGAAGGATCTATACATTTTGCTCTTATTATGCCATATTGTAACAAGCAGTGTGAAGAACTGAAGGATTGCACAGAACAGACTCTGATTTAAGCATAAAATGATTGAGGAATGTGATATTTATGAAGTGAATTGATATATTTTTTTTTTCTCTTAGCACTAACCAAAGTGTTGGGTGACTTAAAATTATATCTTTTTCTTTTATATATTATTTGTTTATAACATTACTTGATACTTATTACAATCTGGTAAATAAAACTTGATACTTATTACAATCTTGATACTTATTACAGTACTTGATACTTATTACAATCTAGTAAATAAACACTAATGTTTTAGGTCAAATTTTCAACACAACATAACAATATTCACCATTTTCTATTAATTTGAGCTCTTAGTTAAGGAATTGAAATCATCCAGCTGTTTTATATATTCTTTATACATTTTTATATATAAATATATATTGATATTTGGGAGGATTAAATACATATGAAATATTTGAAACAGTGTTTGGCACATTGTAAGAATTCTATTCAGCTTGTTAAAAATGCATAACAGTATGGCATATAGCACTAAGTTTGCAACTGCTAGATATATAGAGGATATTTTAAACTCTAATATTGTGGTGGAATTGGGAATGTTTTTGAAAAATTGTTTTTGCTCATATTATGGTATGGTTTCAAGGTAGCTCTATTTTAATTCATAACTTTAGATCTCTGTGAAAGCAAGTATAGGAATAACAACAGAGGAGTCATTCTGATATATCTATAGAAGCTTTTTCTAAATGCACATCAAACTGTATTTTTTCTTGAGTGAATTCTTATTAATTATATGATATAATAGAAAGAAAGACATGACATTTTTACTTTAATTTGATGTCTGAAGAAAATGATGCAAATCACAACTTGGGAAATGAGGAGTTGATGAAACAGAGAAGAATTAGTGAAGTGGTAAAGAAAGCCAAAATCTGTTTAAATATTTTATCCAAAATTATTTAATTTTTCATATTTGTATTGCTGCACAATCTAAATCATTTTTATGTCTGTCGCTTTTTATTACTTTAAAATATGCATTTATTATAGAAAACACCTTTTAGAAAAAATCTTTTTTACCTTTTGTTGCTTCCCACCTCACCTTTTATATGCATATTTCCAATTATTTTTATAAAAATGGAGTCACAGTTCATGTAGACTAGTAAACTAATTTCTACTTATAATTAAATTGAGAAACTTTCTGGAACCACAATCAAATGCATACATCTTTTCTTTTACTATGATGTGTACATAACATAAAAGATGTCTATTTTAACCATTTATTTTTATTTTTAATTAAATTTATTGCAGTGACATTTGTTAATAAAATTGTATACATTTCAAGTGTACAATTCAATAATACATCATCTGTGTATTGCACTGTGTGTTCACCACCCAAAGTCAGAATTCTTCTATCATCATACATTTAACCTCTTTACCCTTATTCACTCGTCTCCCTTTCCCTCAGGTAACCACTAAACTTTGTATATGCGTAGTAAAAATCTATGAATCTTTGTTTGTTTGTCTTGTTCATTTGTTACTTTTAGTTTTATATGTTACATATGAATGAAATCATATGACTCTCAACTTTTTTGTCTTATTTCACTTAGTATGATAATCTCAAGATTCATCATGTTGTCACAAATGGCAGTATTTTATCTTTTCTTATGGCTGATTAATATTCCATTGTATATGTGTACCACATCTTCTCTAGCTAATCATCTGTTGAAGAAAACTCTGGTTGTTTCCATGTCTTGGCCTCTGTGAGTAATGATGCAGTGAATATCTTTATGATAACATTTTTAAAATTGGAGGGGTAGATACCCAGAAGAGGGAATGCTGGGTCATATGACAATTTTATTCTTAATTTTGTGAGAAATCTGCATACCGTTCTCCATAGTGGCTGTACCAGTTTACATTCCCACAAGCAGTGTATAGGGTCCCTTTTTCCCTCACAACCTCTTCAACACTGTAATTATTTGTCCTGTTGACGATAGCCATTCTAACAGGTGCGAGGTAGTATCTCATTTGGTTTTGATTTGCATTTCCGTAATACTCAGTGGGGTTGAGCATCTTTTCATATGTCCGTTGGCCATTTGGATATTTTCTTGGGAGAAATTTCTATTCAAGTCCTCTGCCCATTTTTTAAATTGGATTGTTTGCCTTTTATTATTGAGTTGTATGAGTTCCTGCATAATCTAACTTTTATAGGTAAGCTTCATTCAAGATTTAGGAGAAACATAGGAAGAGCAAAATTTCATACTGAGAAAATTCCTACTAAGTAGAACCTATATCCATAATAACTTTCTGTTGAAAAACTTAGATCTTACTTCCAAATTTCTTTTGCTGTAAGGAGAACTTACAACCTCCATTTGAGCAAGGAACATCCTTAAGCTAATGAGTAACAGTAGAGTTTCTGGAATAATGCTGCTTGTTTCTCTGCACAGCCCTGCATCTTTTATGATAGAACAGTCCTTTATGCCTTTATTTCCAAACACTTATTGACATGCAGAGCCCTGTAAACATTCAGTATAAAAAATATGCTGTTTTCTTTTGAAAGAAAATAATGACTATAATTATCAATAACAATAATAATAACAGAAGATAACAATAATATCACAACTGTTATGGGTTGAATTTGTGTCCTCCCCCCAAAACAAAATATGTTAGAATTCTAACCCTGAGCACCTCAGAATGTGATATTATTTGTAAATAGGTTCATTTCAATGCATTGAATTACGCCAATGCATGTACATATTAGAATAAGGTGACTCCTAATTCAATATATGTGATTTTTTTTTTTTTATATAAGGAGATGGACATGTGTGAAGACACAGACACTTGGAGTCTTTCACTTTGCTAAGACAGAGATTATAGTATTCAGCTGCAAGCCAAACATTGCCAAGGACTGGTAGCCACCACCAGAAATTAGGAAGAGGCAAGGAATGATTCCCTTACTGGTGTTAGAGGGAGCAGTCCCCTGCCAACCCCTTGGTTTGTGTCTTCTAGTCTCCCACATAGGCAGACAAATTTCTGTTTTTTTTTTTTTTTAAGCTACCCAATTTGTTGTACTTGTTATGGCTGCCCAAGGAAGATGTTTAGACATCCAGGTATTTCACCATCAAAATGGGTTTATCTGGAGATAGTATAGGACTGCAGTGTTGATCATGCAGTGTAATGATAAACCAAGGGCAAGTCCAGAAAAGCAAGGAAGAGGAACGCCCTTTCAGGGACTTGGGAGGGGCTGTTGTACATTGGAAAATCCATTGGAGGAAACTGAGTGTTTGAAGTATAATGACTTTTCATTGGCTGATCACGGCAGCCTTCCATTGGCTGAGCCAATCCTGGGAAAGGAGGAATCTTTTCTTCCTCCTGCTGAAGTAGCGATATAATATCACTTCCTATCCAAGAAGCATGATACGTCTCTCTGTGAGGGTCGGTAGTGTAAAAAGTGAGGGTTCTCTTGTCTAGCCTCCTGGCTCCATTTTAAATGAGGTTTCTATTGATTGATTTCCACAGAATATAATGACCGAAAAAACTTTCCAGCTAGTATCACTGAACTAAAATACACTGGTATTTCTATCCACCTATGTAGACATACCTTTGTATATGTGTAGTAAAAATTATTTGCCCCTTTATTTCTAACCTTTCTTAAATATTAATGTGTTCTGTAGGGAACCACTTCATAGTTTGATATTAAGTTACTTTAGTTTGATTCTAGATTCCATTTCATCCCATTATAAATGTGACCTTAATTAACCTTCTTAAAACGCATTGGATTTCAAGGACAGCTTTCTTGAAAATGATGCTATCCTGCTAACCAAGGGCTAAGGAAACGTCATTTCACAAAAGTTATTTATAGAAATGGCCCTTGAGCAGTGAAAGCTTCTGATCATTTGGAACTTATATACACATTGTAATATAAATATGATTTATCTTGACTTACAAAAAAAAGAAATAACAAACTGCCTTTTAAAGAGTGTTTATAAGTAATATTACAGTAAAATTATAACATAAAAATACTATAATTAACAGTGGACTTCAAAAAATTAAGACATTTAAATTTAGCAAATGTTAGATATACGTATTTGAGATTGGTAGAGTACTCTTACTCTAAGATTTGCTGATTCTACTGCAAACAAATTTAGAGTATAAAGAGAGACATGTTTATTTTATATTTATGTAAAGTTTTCAATACCAATATTTTTGTGTTGAAAATTTGGCACACCATAATTCAGAAGGTCCTAATTAAAAAAAAAATCTATTAAGTTATCTGAAACACGACTTAGAATTGAAAGTGCTTGGGATTAAATTGTTTTGTTTGCCCACATTCTACATAATACAGGTTGTGGAACTAATATTGGGCTTTTTTGACAAACAAATATATATCAAATTTCGGATAGAAAGGCTGCCCTATCAAACTGTAATGACTATTCAGATTTTTAAGTAGAGCAAAAGTTAGAGAATGGTTTAAATAAATTTAGGTACATATTACAAAGAAAAGGATTTAATTGTATAGAATGTTTTAGATCTTGCCATTAAATAAAAAGTATTTTTTTTAAATTTTCATGTCATACAGTTTTCTGAGAAAAAAATGAAATACTAAAGTTTTTTCTTTAATATTAAATGACATTTTCAAATGACTCTTGTGACACAAACATGTGTACTTGCTTCTTGCAAACATGAAAGTAATACTATGTATGTCAATCACTAAAAAAACTGACAAATGAAGAGGATTTTTTTAAATTAAATTACTCAGAAATTCAATTCACAGAGATAAGCACTATTAAATTAATCACAATTTTTCTCAACAAGGGCCTCTGGTATCAAATAGTTTTCTTTTGTATATTCATGGCTGGTTATTTCTAGCATATGGATGACCTAGGATTTGTACCTATTTTGGATGTTTAGTTTTTTGCCAATGTTTTATTGCCAGAGATAATTCTGTTGGGAACATTCATGGTGTAAGCCTTTGAACATCCTGTGATTAATTTCTAAAAGTCCAATTCAAGGCCAAAGAGCAGAAAATATTGCCAAATAGTCGTCTAGGAAAAAAATTTAAAAAAGCTCTCACTTTACACTCAATAATGTCCTATTAAAAGTAAAACGGTATGTTATATAAAGAATCAGAGAAAAATAAAATATTCATCTATATTTGCAGTACCCTAAAATTTCTGTGGTTTGACTTGTATTTCCGAATGCATTTTCGTGTATCCATCAATTTTATAGACAGTTAAAATGTGGTTTACAAAAAAATGTGTATCCTATTTTTTTTTTTTTACTCTTTGTTGGTTTGCTATGTTGCCAAATATCTTCACATTTATTATGAGTACATAATCCATAATGTAGCTTTGCCTCTTCTTTAAAGAAACATGCCATTTCCAGTTTCCCATTATTATAAACATGCTCCTTTGCATGAATCAGTTTTTAAAAGCTCATTTCCTAATAATAGATTCCATTGAATGAGACACTGCCTCATGATACGTGAACAATTTAAATGGATTTTCATGGTGCTGGTGGTAGTGTGGCAGGATTGCCGAAGTGTCATAGAAATTTCAGTAACAATAAGAATAAATCCTTGTTCCAGTTATTAGATTCCCACCAGTTTTGGAATTTATGCAGCATAGTTACAAATATCCTAGACCTTGGAGCCAGACTGGTTATAATACCAGTTCCTACCATGTTATAGCTGATTAGTATTAGAAAAATTCCTTAACTATTTTATGTTTTGAGTTCCTTAGATGTAAAGTGTTTAATGTTCTCCACTTCATAGTGGTTTAGGTGCATTAAATGAATTAATTTATTTAAAGTATTTAGAACAGAACTTTGCACAGGGAGTTAAAAATTCTCTATTATTGTTACAGGCTTTCATACTTTACTAAGTATAAATTGATGCTAATTTATTTTTAATCAATATATATTCACACTTTGAAATTTGTAATAAATTACAGAAAATAAAAAAAACATTAATTGAAAAAAAGTCATACATTTGGCATTCTTGTCACAGCTCTAACAGCACCCTGTTATCAAATTAGCTACTTCTTTGAGCATTCAGCGTCATGACACAAAAAATAACAATCACTGCATTAGTGTTAATTGCCTTTCTTTTATATTATTTTATTCTTTATGGTGTAGAATAATGTGAAGAAAAGGATAATGTGATGAAAACAACCTAAAAATAAACTTTATAATTATGCTTATATATTTATATGAAAAATCTAAGCATCATATGTGATGTATAATAAGATCTAAAATAGAATATTAAATTGAATATGTGTCTTCCCTTTTGATCATTGGTGAATTTCTTATAAGAATTCATTCATTTACATATAGTTTAGTTTGCCTGATCTGCTTTAAGGAAAATAACAAATGAATCAAAGTTTCTTTAGATATTTGAATTTAATAAATTACATTTAAGTTTAAACATTTCTTAAAATGTAGTTCTGAGAAGGTTTGTGGTTTTTGTTTGTGATACTGGAAATATATTTTATTGTTCCTTACATTTTATGAAGATTTTATGTTCCTGACATTTCTCTGGAGTTTGACTAGATTAGAAAAAAACTTGTCAAATCAATTCTGATTCTATTGCTTTAAATAAAATTCACATTTTTATGACATGAATAAAATGGTAATATTTTCCACCAGACAGAAAAAATAATGACGAAGTTCTCTTTAGGCTTGGTACAGAAAAGACAACAGTGCTTTCTCTTAGTAATTAAATAACAAAACATATTTTTTGAACATCATGCTCTACCCCATGAAGCATCTCTTAACATTGTCTAATCTTGGGCAAGCCTCAGGGCAAGCACAATGATTAAATCTTTTTTATATTTCCATTCTGGGCTTAAAAACACCTTTTATTCTTCTTCAATTGTTATTTCTCTGTGTGTTCTCTTTTTATTCTTTCCTGTATCCTTCAAAAAATCATTTTATCAGTCATGGACTCACCAGCCATCCTCATATTTGCAGTGTCTTATTTTCTACCATTTCCGTTTTTTTTTTTTTTTTTTTTGCCTAAACGATGTCCTGTTCTCATTGTTCGCACTATTTTTTAATTCATGCATACCTCAAGTTATATTTTATATAAAATTGATTTTTAATTGCTTAAATTCTTAAAAGATGGTCATACACTCAATTTTTTCCATTTTCTCACATCTATTATAATCATAATTCCTTTCTATTTGCTTCTGAACCTACTATGATAAGAAAACTACACTTTCTTAAATCAAATGCATCTCATAAATACCTCTTTTCCTTGACCTCTCCACAGTACTTAAATGTGAAAAAATTAATTACATACATCTTTAATTTATCTATATCTATATATCTATATCTATATCCATATCTATATCTATCTATATCTATATCTATCTATATCTATATCATCTATATCTATATCTATATCTATATCTATCTATATCTAATCTATCTATATTGTCTATTTTATATCTATATCTATCTATCTATCTATAGTTTTCTTTGGCATTCTTAAAAATAGACATTCTAGATCATCAGTCCTTACCTGCTTTCCTCCTCTCATCCCCCCAACTCCATTCCTCCTTCCCTCACTTCTTCCCTCTGGTTTTTCTCTTTTCTGTATAATGTTCTGTATAACATTTCTGTATGTTTCTCCCTAAAAATCCAATATTTTTAGGGCTTGTCACCTTTATAAGGATAATTCTTATGTTTACATGTTCCACAAATATCTGCTAAATATTTGTTTTAGATATTCTGCCATCATCTCAAAATTATATTAAATTTGAATGTATCATTTCCTAGTAAAATGAATAATCTTTCATTATGTCTTTTTCTCGTTCCCTCTAGTCCCTTTTCACTTTTTTCTCATTGCTTCTCTTTGCTCTTTTATTCTTGTTCATTTTTTTCTTTTCCATATCTTTTTCTTTCTTCTTTTTCTCTTGCTGGTCTTCCTATTTCTCCCATTTTTCTGTTCTTTCCCATTATCTGTTAATGGCATCACATTTATTACTTATTGTCCACATTAAAATATTTGGAGTTATTTTTATATCTTTTATTATGTAGATCAATAGGCATTAAATATTATGATCAATGTTTAATTTCAAAACTAACTTCAATGTGGCAGATACTAATTACTCCTCATTTTAGAATATAAGAAACAGAGATTCAGAGAGGTTACTTGCCTATACTTCTTTTAGTATCATCATTTTGTTCATGTGATTTCACTGCTGAAAAATCTTTGATGCCTTCTCGATGATCATAAAATCCAGACTTCTTGTTTTACTATTGAATGCTTTCTATTCGACCCTAGCTTAATTCTCTCTTTAACTTTCCTTGGGAATGTCCTCGTGAGACATTCCCAATACCTGTTTACAGCCCCCAAAGGGACTTTCATTTCTACACAAATCATTGTTCAACAAATATCATAAATAAGAAACTTCTACCTTTGCTCAGATCACTGTATCTTTCTACAATGAATTATTATTTCCACTTATTTAAGCCAGATACTTTTCTCTTTTTCAGCCTCCACTATCAGTCATACATGCAGAAATATTTAAAATACTGTCATGGAGATTATTTTTATTTAGTTAAAGTTAAAAGTTTGGGAGGATATTATATTCCTTTGCAGATGACCTGTAAATGTAAGCTGTTAGTTATGCAGTTCTGCGATGGTAATCAATACTTGGGAGTCAATCAGAATGTATGAATTTTTAAAGGCCTGCTGGTATGTGGGTGACTTAATTAAAACCTGCAGTGCAATTTATTAGTATTTCTTAGGCCAGGACTTTGTGTTTCCTGTTATACTATATTATTGCATAGTATATAATATATACTATTCTCATATATAATTTTCTTTCAAAGATTTGCAATCACAGATTCATCCCCCCCTCCCTTAACTGCTAGCAACTATGGATCTTTTTACTGTCTCCATCGTTTTGTCTTTTTACAAATGTCATATAATTGATATAGAGAATGTTGACACTTTAGATTGGCTTTTTTAACTTAGGTAATGCATTTAAGCTTCCTCCATTTTTTTCATGACTTGATAGGTCATTTGTTTTAAGCACTGGGTAATATCTTATTGTCTGGATGTACCACAGTCTATTCATTCACCTAAGGAAGGATATCTTGGTTGCTTCCCAGTTTTTGGAAATTATTAAAACAAAAAGCTGCTATAGATGTCCATGTACAAGTTTTTGTGTGATTTATATTTTCAGCTCTTTGGGGAAAATACCAAGAATGCACTTGACGGATCATATAGTAAGAGTATG
Source organism: Macroglossus sobrinus (assembly GCA_004027375.1). NCBI lineage: Eukaryota > Metazoa > Chordata > Mammalia > Chiroptera > Pteropodidae > Macroglossus > Macroglossus sobrinus. The sequence continues at coordinate 514,480 of PVKZ01000868.1, read as the reverse complement.
TTTAGTTTTCTAGGAAAATTCTTAATTATCTTTCAAACATAAAGCAATTGCAAAACAATAAAATGAGGGAATTGACAAAACATGATATTTGATTACCCAATATCTAAACGTTATTTAAAAGTGAAAAAAAGTATAGGTCTCTAGGTTAAAATATAAATATATATTTGTATATATATATGCCATTTTGCTGAGAAGTATAAATAAATCTGAACCTTTTTGTAGACATGTAATAACTGAAATGTCACTATTTGAATCATAAAGTGAAATGAAATATAACATCTACCAGAGAGAAAAGAGAGATGAGTTAAAATGAATGATCGAAGTCTCCCATAAACATCAGTAAAAACTAGTAGAAATCAAAATAAATATGTTTAATATGGTAATGATAAAAATAAAAATAAATATATTTAATATGGTAATGATAAAATAACATTCTTTACCACAATAAAAAAATGTTGCCATTTGTCATTTCAAGATGTCATTGACTGTAATTTAACATATCTTAAATATATTAAAGTATATTATAATCAATTCAGTACAATATTCAAAATGTATTTATTATGTATATAATAAGTATGTGTATGTTTATAATATTGAAATGGTATAAAGATATGCACATATGTGGTACCTGTCAAACTTTAGATTTTTGGTCACCCTATTAAATGGAGAAAAGTAACTTGAAATATTCCAGAAAAGCATGCTAAAGGAAGACATTCAAATTTATCTTGAGTTATGGTTTTTGATAGATTCAATTAAAACAAAATAGTATTTAACTCTGTCCTATTCTCCTACCTTTTCTACATGCTATAAACATTTTACAATAAAATTTTAAATGATATTTTCATAGATCTTAGGATTTTTTCTATTATAAACTATATCATCAATTTAATAACACAAAATTAAAGCATTCTATATTAAATGCACACTGAATGTTTAATATTCCAATTTCAGAAAGTATAAAATTTGAAAAAATAATTCTGTTTGGAATTTTAGAAATATAATAGTTTGCTAACTTGACTGCATTTGCATTAGTCCTAGTGAATGAGGGCTTTTTTTTTGCCTAATGGGAATTAAAAATAATCGATTGTTTTTCACATAAAGATATTTTCCATAGTACTCTCCCTGAGGAATATTTATTTGTTTAACTGTTCTGCCAGCTGTCTCTGCAGAAATCTTTCTGTCTTATCCTCCAATAATAGCTTATATTTGCAAAATATAATCATCATTCTATTTCTTCATTTTGTCGTATGAATCCAAAAGCTTAGCATTCTTAATTCAGTTCTGGGATTTGTTTATCTTAGCAAACGAAAAAAAAAATCAATCATTGAGCAGCACCTTGGAGTCACCTATGGTTTTACAGGTAAACATTATTAACTAAGGAATGATCCCATAAGTGAACCAACAGATAGGGGGAGTCCTTGACCTATTAAATATAGCTGTGGGATTCCTCAGATAATATATTCCACTAGTAGCAGCCCCAGGTAAATTCAAAGACTAATTTGGTTCCTCTTCAAATTGCATTCAATCAATGACTCAGTCCATTTGGAAAATCAATATCCACAACTATCATCTTTGAAGAACCACATTATTCAGCAAAACCTAATTATCATAAATACTTGCTGTATTACAACAGCTCTCCACTACTGTGTTAAAATTATGAAATAAGATTGTCCTGACATTTTTTAGTGAGTGAATCTGTAACAGCAACAGGAAATTAGCTTTCTGTACTATAATATGCTATTACTTTTTTTTTTTTTTTTGTATTGTGATTCTTTTTCTAGTTTGGAGATTTGACTGTTCAAAATTAATCTGGAGCTGTACTAATCATCAACTCTGTTAACTTTCTGAATTCATTTTTAAAATGCTGGAAAGAAGGACTGAAAATATCCTCACTAGTCTCAAAACGTACTGAGAAACAGCTACAAATTAAAAACTAATTTAAAGCAAAATTACATACACAGCCATTTATAAGATAAATACAACTCTAAATGGAATAAACCTGCATTGAATAACTAAATAAACTAGAAAACAGAACTTGCATGAAATAAAAAAAAATTCCTATGGTAAATATCCTCCACATTATTTTCAGCTGTGAACACATCAAGAGACTACCCAATATTGCTGTCTCTAGTTAACTATGCCCAGGGTGGACCAAAGAAGCTCTAGGTTCTCTGAAGCGTTAGTAGACGTTACTACTGTTTGATGATGACGTTTCTTTAGTAATCAGTATGGTTTAGAAGTTGATTCAGAATTGAAGAAATTTTCTACTAGTGCCCTGGAAATTGCCAGTGATGTAGAACAACCTGATTGGAGAGTTCAGTGTATTTTACATAAAAGCATAACAAACTTTAGATAGTAGCTGAAGAAAACAATGAATCAAAAGGGAGTTTGCATTATTGCTATTTTTTTAAAAATATATACATACTTATATATATTTAATATATATAACACACATATATACACATCATGACTTCCAATAATTATTTTTCAAAATTGTTATCATGAAAATGAGTGTAGTGGTTCCATCTTTCCTTTCCAGCCAAATAAATCAAATTATTTCACATTTGTAAATTTTGGCAAAAATGAACATAATATTTAAGAAAAGAAAAAAAGGAGAATTTTCTGGTCCAACAGAACCAGAGACTGTTAGTTTTGTTTCATAATCAGACATCCAGGTATTTGTGAAAACTTTAGGGAAAAAAATTTTTCCATGTAAAATATGTGTTGGGCCATTATTTTGTGATCGTTACTCTAGTGATAACACAGCCTTCAAAAAAAATTGAAATTATATGAAAGATACAATCAAAGAAGATTATCAATGAAACTTAGATATAATACCCATGCTCAAAACATTTAAATATGATTCTGGAAAGTTTCTGCATCTTCCCTTATTCACTTTGTCATGAACAGCTTCTGAACCATCTTTTGCTAAGTCTGCATTGCTTCGCTGTGGGTAGAATAAATACATTCCAACACTTTGTTATGTATCCTGTTTTTCTGGTAGTTAGACAGTTAACAGGTGATAATTAAATGCAGAAGTAAGCAAATGAATATCTGTCCTGAGTCCAAGTCAAGAAGATAATAAAAGATCACAAGAAAATTTCCTCTGACTGCTTGGATTATTGCCACTTCTATTTCATCCCATTTTATATTTTGTGTCTTGGGCTGTACAGATAACAACTACAAAATTTTTAAAAGATATATTAATTTGGAATAGCTATAATCAACAACACAAATAATAACAAATGTTGGAGAGGATGTGGAGAAAAAAGTGAGACTGCAAATTGGTGCAGCCACTATGGAAAACAGTATGGAATTTCCTCAAAAACCTAAGAATTGATCTATCATATGATCCAGCAATCCCTTATTGGATATTTACCACAAAGACTTGAAAACCCATACCTGAAAAGATATTTGCACACCGATGTTCATAGCAGCATTATTCACAGTGACCAGGACATGGAAGCAACCAAAGTGTCCTACGATAGATGATTGGCTAAAGGAGCTGTGGTACATATATACAATGGAATATTACTCAGCCATAAGAAGAGATGAAATACTGCCATTTGTGACAATGTGGATGGACCTTGAGATATCATGCTAAGCAAAATAAAGCAGACAGAAAAAGTTGAAAACCATATGATATCACTTATATGTGGGATATAAACCTAAAAGCAAAAAATAGGACAGACAAACAGAGACGTGGACAATAGAATATTGGTTGCCAGAGGGTAGGGGTTGGGGGTTGGGGTGTAGATGGGGTAAAGGGGATCAAATAGGGGTTGACAAAAAAAAATCTAATATAGGAGGTGAACAGACAGTAAAAATATATATATGCCTTACTGTTAAAGTGTACAGCTGAAACTTACTGGATTTCGTTAATCAATGTCACCATAAAAAATAAATTAAAAATAAATAAATAAATAATTAAAAATATAAAAATAAAAAATAAAAATATATTAAAATTATCCCTTCCCTTTCATAAATTTTTTCATATTAAAAAATTTTCTAAGCTCACCAATTTTGTTTTCTTTATTTTTCAAAGGAAAGGAAACTGTTAGGAGAAAACATACACTTGGGATGCGGAAGCCATAGTTTTTTTTTTTTTTTTAATTTTGTCTCTTTATAAAAGCTGTGTGTTTCAGAATAAGTCACATAACCTTTCTGATGCTTGATTACCTCATTTGAAAACTGAGAATATTAGCACTTAACTCACAGTGTTGTAGGGAGGGTTTAGTTAGGTAGCATTGACCCACTCATTAAGCAGATGCTATTCTGTGTGCCTGTTGTATACTACTTTAGCTTCTGGGTGAACAGGACACACTCCCTAGGTGAGCAGCATGGGGCATAGGTTATACTGTGAAGACAGTAAATAATTGATGGCCTAGCCCCCCTGGTTAGAAGCTTTACAAAGCTGCCTGATTAATGACCAAAGTCCCAAGTAATGACTTAACTGAAAACAACTGATCTTGCTTATGTTGTGGAATTTATCTCTGGCTTTGATTTTGTAAATAGTAGAGCTCTTTCTTTCCTCACTGACAGCCATTAAAACAACACATATTTTGTGTCATAATATCATACTAACCGTCACCAGTTAGACAGTTAGCATGAAATGCACTGGAGACAGCATGTAAAAATATATTTAATATATTATCTAAATCAGGAAAATTAGTACTTCCCAGAGTACTGAGACTGTTTTTCTAGTTAGTTCAGACAGTTAATTTAGGTCCAAAAACTGAATTATCAGCTTTCATGAATGGCATATAATGGGGGTATATGTTGAGTGGTTAGACAATGTGTAAATCTTTCTTGCTTAATCTTAAATCAGTGAGTTGTACTTATAATCAATAATTAGCAATCCTATTTATCCTATGAAATGTATAAGAATTATGGAAATAAAACAAGAACTTAAAATGAACAAAGAACACAGCTGAAGATAATCATTTTCCTCCGTGCCCACATCTTCCCCCACAAATCTCTAAACTGCTTATATATCAGTAAAGGACACTGACAAAATATAGAAGCTGTGGAAAAGTTATGGAGAATTAGTAAAGCATGATGTCTTCGTATTCTTTTGATGTGGAATCAAAATTGAACCAAATACATAAGCTAGGTCAGGAGTCAGCAAACAATTTTGTAAAGAAACAGACAGTGAATGCTTTAGGCTTTGAGGGTCATCCAAGATCTGTTGCAACTACTCAACAGTTCCAGGCAAGGAAGCAGCCAAAGGCAATAAGTAAACGAATGGGTGTGACTGTGTTCCAATAAAACTTTATTACCATAGCAATGGAAGGAACTCTACAAAGGGATCTAGCAAACTTGTCGTCTTAGTCAAAAGATAAATATGCCATCAAGTCGACCAGAATGTAAGTCAATGATTTCTAATTTAATGAGAACGCTGCACTTGGAACTGAAATGACTTTTAAGCAAACAGTGACAACTATACTTTTTAGTAGGAAAACAAATTCAGGTGATTGAGTACTCTCTAGAGAATTTCAACACTACTGGCTATTAGAAGGTGAGGGAGACTTTTAACAATTAAGTATTAATAAAAAAGAACAAACCTTTTAGTATCTTTACTGTAAAAAAATGCATGATTTTTTTTTTTTGGAAGACTGTAGAAACCTAAAGCTGACTCTCAAAATTACCCTCCGGAGAAAGGCAAAAATGAGTGAAATCACTAGTGCTGCCATATACTCATTTATGAGAACTTGTGTACCCAAGCTTAGTTAAATTTGTAGGGTCATTGATCCTAATATATAATCAAATTAACTCACTCTCTGTAATCTGATCTAAGAGATCAAGATTTGGCCTGGGCATTACAACCACTGGGAAATCAGGCCGTGGTAGCATTGTGTGAGTGGGGATGGAGAACACAGCACCTTCATAAGTACTATATTCCAGGAGTTTTATGGTTGCAGGTGTTATATTCAAGTCTTAATCCATTTTGATTTAAATATTTGTACTTTTTTTTAACATTTGTAACTTTTGATGACTCCTAAAATTTAATAATCCAGCAGTAAGATAGTTGACCAGTTAAACCACTGAGTAGACCTTTACTTTTCCTTTATCTACCAGAAAATTCCCATTAAAAATTTTTAAAAAATCTCTTGAGTTTAGGAAAGATGTCATCATATGGTCCATATTATATAAGGTGGTTTCTCTCACTTACAGTCTCTCTTCCTTTCCTCCACACTGCTATATCTCCTTTTCTTCCAAACATTTTCTCTAGCATATTTTGCAATATTTACTCTATATATTTTCCTATATATTTCTCAAAATGTATTATTTGAGCTTCCTTAGTGAAATAAGTCTTTATCATTTCTTCTTATTATATTTAATATCATTTAAATATTCAATGTTTAGAATTCATAAATACTCCTTAATATAAATATGTAATAGCAAAACCAAAAATTTTGAAATATGGTTTTATGTAATTTTCTCCTAAAGTCAATACTCTGATATCCTGAAAAAAAGAAAAAAAAACAAGCATTTCCCCATGGACAGGTTTAAATTGTTGCTCAAGCACAATCGATACTTCAAGAACAGTGGTCATGTTATCACACACATATTATGGTTCATCTTTCTTGAAATGAGAAGCCCAAGCCAATAAAATCCTTTCCTGTGCAGTGCCTGCCATATTGTCGAATAGACTGCAACTCAGTAAAAACAAAAGTGAAAAAATGTCTTTCTGACTTGTCATATTTGTCAAGGTCAGAAAACATTCTGCAGCTTCCCAATGCTCAATGTCAGGGTGAGCATCCTCTTGATTTGTCACATCGTTTCCAAGGATTCTGCTCCCTTAAGGCATTTGACTTGAAGAAAATAACTGATATGTGATTTCCCATAGCATGATCTTTATTTCCAATAATAAATGGTTTTCTTGCATTTGGAAGAAAATTAGGAACAATCTACATGTAATTTTGGTGCTTATGTCTTAATTTTACATGTCTGTTTGAATGATCATTTGTAATATTTGCTTTTAACATGTTTGGTTGCTGTCGCTTTCTGATAGGCCTCATATCAACTGGGCTGGAACTAGTTACTCTTAATTACTTTATGAATAGTAATATATTATTTTGGATAATCAAATACAATACTCAGAGAAGTGGTAGAGTGTTTCAGGTAGATGTATGTTGGTGTCTGCATATGGGACACCTATTTATATCTGTATATGGAAATCTATATATGTAGTTGTTTATGGGATTTCTAGGTATCATCTATCTATCTATCTATCTATCTATCTATCATCTATCATCAATCTGTCTATCTATCTATCTATCTATCTATCTATCTATCTATCTACCTATCTACCTATCATCTATCTATTTATATACTTTATTTTACATACATCATTGACAGAAATATTATCTTTATAGCATTAAAATCACATTTGGGGCAGTCCTTAAAAAATCGTTTGTTGACAGAGAGATTCAAATAGAGGAAATAGAAATAACTGAACATAATATAATATGACTATATTGCCATTATGCAGATTGTTCCAGAGAACATAATAATGCTTTATTTGTACCATGCTGTAATTGGCACTTATGCATTCCTTTCTCTGAGAGCCCATTAGAAATGCAATTATGCCAAAACATGATGATATATTTTAGCACATGGAATTAAACCTTTGCCTTTGGCAACAGTTCCATGAGGTAAACACAAGCTCTGTGAGAAAAATATTTAACAAAGAAAAAAGAGAAAGTAAAAGCTCGTTTTCATTTTGTAGTATATAGCATTCGCTTCTCACCTTCGAATCAGTAAAAAAAATAAATAAGTAAAAGAGAGCATAGCTGATACTTCTCTCTAGAAAGTGATCAGTCAGTGACTGATAACATCATATTAACAGCAAGGGCAGGCTTGTGATATTAACCAGCTTGTGATCTTATCTGCTGCAGATAATTATTTTGCAATGGAAAGCAAGCAGTCAACAATAGCATCAGCTCATACTAGGAAGAGGTTGTGTATTCTGCAGTCATTATGATAAGCCATTCTCCTTGTGTTGTTTTAGGGTCAGAGACAATCCCAGTGCCGTGCATTTTGAAACACCCCATAATACTGGCCGATCCATTGATCTAATAAGGGTTCTTTAAGCCACAGCAGAAATGATTACAAATGTGAGAAATAGGTATTTGAACAAATATTTATGGCTTTGGTTTCTATAATCAGGTGGTAATGAAAATCAACCATGTGTTTGTTAGCATAATCTATATATATATCTATGACCATAATAAATCTGAAAACTTAAAAAAGGCTACAGTTTTTTGTTTGTTTGTTTGTTTGTTTTTATCTTCTTTTCATAGGAAGGTACTGAAATTGGGAAATTGTAGATTGTGGGAGGGGCACACAGCCAAATGAGAAACCAGGGACTAAGCACCACAACAAAAATAAATCCCACCTAACCAAACTATGGGTATTGACAACTTATGCTAGAAATATACAGTTTGTGCATTTTCATGTTAAATGGTAAGAAGTTAGGAGAAAATTTGGGGAGCATAGGGTTTGAGAAACAGAATCAAAGAATGTTAGACCATGTAAGAATACAGCGAATTATTTGTATGCTCTGTGAGAAGATTCTTAGTGATATAAAAAATGATTTAATATGTTTCATGAACACAGAACATTTTTACCCATTCCCCAGAACAGAACCAAGAGTCAGGGCAGTCATGATTTAATTTAGATGTAAAGAAAACCCTTTCTGACTGAGGATTAGATCTCATGGTAGCAGACATTCAAGAGCAGGTGACTAATGCTTGAGGAAATTTTTAATACATTCCTCTCGGGTTGGATTATGTTACTTAAAATACGGAATCACAAGTATCAAAAATAGATTTCAGAAGTCCCCATTGGCCTGCTGGAAAATAGGTTGAAAACAAACCTTGCATTGATAAGAAATGGAAATAAAAGTAAATGTAGACATTTGGACTGGTATTTTTATAGCTAATTTATAATGAATTAATACACACGAAAATTAATATTCACATTGTAATTACTTTTGATTAAAACAATACATTCCTTTAAGTGTGGGTTTTAGACGATTCTGTTATATTATGTATAATTCTTCCTCAAGATTACCCCTCTTTTCCTTCTTAAATAGAAACAGCCTATTTGCATTAATTTTAATGGTTCAACTGCTTGATTTCTCCCTGCATGAAATTGCATGCTTTGCTACCCCATACCTGCTGATATAATAATTCATATAATCTCAAGAGGTGTCAAGAAGGGACTTAAAGTAGAAGTAAAAAAAAAAAATATGAACTAAAATTAATGATGCTCCCCACCACTTCCTGGTGAATAGAAGAACAAGGTTATCCATTTATCCATTTCAATACAGAAGGTCTGCCTCTTCTCTTGGTCTTCTCTGGTGCCACTTGCTGTGGGGGTGATTACGAGCTCCCTTGGCACTGCTGGATAGCACTGAGTACAATAACACTAAGCCTATCTATTAAGAAGTAACAAGGTCATACGATGGTATAAAATAGTAACTTATTGCATTGTATTAAACAATGGTACCCAAATATACTGAAGTAATTCATATTGCATTCAAAATGTACAGTTTATAGGAAAAAAATTGTATCCATTAGGAAAATGACTGTAAATATCAGAGAAGACATAGCAGTTCATACAGAGAACTAAAATAGTAGCATATGTTTAAATGGTCAAGGATTTAATAAAATAGATTGCTTTTATTTCTTCTCACTGAACTTTTTCCTCCAGAATTATTCACCTAACAATGAATACAGATGTGTAGAGTGACTTTAAAAAAAAATTCAGAACAAGCAGTTTTTTGTATCTCATAAGAACAGTATTGCCTATGTGTCTTAGATGCCTACTATTATTTATGGAAATATGTCAAAAGACTGCCAAGTAACATCGCTTGAATCAGTTGTCCCATTTCGTTTCCCCAGGGGGAAATGCATACATAACAAGACCTATCCTCACATTACTATTACTGCTGCTTTTTTAGATTAATCACAACAAAAAGGAAATCGGAGAGGATCCACTGTTGTGAAATTATATAAACTGACCATATTTTAAAAACAAAAGGCCTGTACTAGTTGATACATTGTTCCTTATACTTATTTCCAGAATATTTTAATTTTTGAAGGAGCCACTTATCAAATCCTATCAATGTTGAAATCACTTTAAAAATTGAAAACCGTGAAAAGTCATTATTTAAACTCCAGAGAAATACTTCAACTGACCAAGGACTGGGCATTATGCCATCATGACAGATGGATGAGAGTGCCACCCCCACAAAGGGACATGTACATGCCAAGTGTGAATACTGATGTAAGGATTTAAGAAAAGACTACTTCACTGGTGCCCTGTTATAAGATGATAAGCATATAGGACCCAACCATGCCACAGACTATTATCGACCTTTCAAATTGACTTTGAAGTATTAAACAGTCCTTGAGACTATGCAAATAAAAGGATAATCATATCTCTTTAAATAGTTGACATAGAAGATAACATGATATAGTATATTTAAAAAATTATACTTTTCTTTCTATTTTAAATCTCTCGAAACCCCCATTTTGACAGATTCCTCATTCTCAATTGGTTTGTAGTCGAGTAGTTAGTAGATATTCCAAAATGTCACTGGTAAAATCTTTAGACAAAAAAATGTCTACCTTGACAGCATTCTCATTAAGTGGACTCAATGTGGGATTAAGGATGTTATTTTTCACTTTTGATATAAGCACAATTCAACTGGCTACATTATTGCAATTCACATTATTCTTTCCTTCTTATATTAAATGTATTCATGATGCATTTTTGTGGAGTGAAAAAGAAAAAAAGCATAGAATGACATAATTGTCAGGATAATAAAATGAATCTTCTTAGCCAATTAATATTTTCTTTTGTTTCACATTTCAAATATAATTTTAGTTGGCATCTTATGTCCAAGCACATATATCTCACTACTAAAACATGACAAGGTCCACGATTGAACTAACTCAGGAACCCATCATAAGTCCTTATCAAGTCAATTTCTATGTGTTCATTGTTTTATATCTGTAATTTGTTGAAATCTCATGGGCCTTGCACATTTTCAAAGCTGGTAGAAGGCGATTCAGCTTAGTTTCAAGTTTAAGTATAGGAATTAGTTTTAAATAACTAAATCAACCCTTACTTTTACCACAGAATCTATTCATTTATCGCCACAGTTTCAACATGCTCATCAGCGACTGGAGTTAGATTTCACCAGCTCCCAGCACCTTTGTTTTCCAGTCCAATGCCAGTACAGTCCTCTGATTACATGTTTGTGAAAAACAGTATTATGACAATACTGATGTACACACTAAAAAACCTGGTAATTCTTAACATGTCTATAAGTGGTTTTTATTTCTGTTTTTTTTTTTTTTTCAGTTTTTGTCCATAAGTGCATGGTCCAAAACCCTAAAGCTTTTATTTTTATTATTTTTTTTTATTTACAGTTGACATTCAATATTATATCAGTTTCAGATGTATAGAAAAGAGATTAGGCATTTACATAACTTACAAAGTGATCCCCACAAGTCTTATACCCACTTGACACCGTATAAACTTATTACGATATTATTGACTATACTACCTAAACCATACTTTACATCTTATGACTATTCAGTAACTGCTGATCTGTACTTTTTAGTCCCTTGGTTTCAATATTAGGTAATATTGAGTGATATTTATTTTATGATGTTAAGATAATAGTCTAATATTTTTAAGGGAAATGGCAGTTGACTTTATTATTTATATGTTAGGTCAATATAAATGGGGGCTTCTTTTTGGATTTATTATATTAGTTGATTGTATTCAGTTTTGTATAGTTCTGATAGATGTAATAGAGCAAAATGACAACAGATCAGACAGGCTTATGTATCACAGTCAGGTAGTTTGCTCAGGATTGGTATGGTGTCTCTCCCCAGAGATTTATCAGGACTCATAACTCATCCTGTTCAGCTGTACTCAACTTGTATATCTTTTTTTTTTAATGTTTCATAATGTTTATTCTTGATCATGCCATCAGATGTGTATTTATATTATCATATCCTTCAAATTCTAATGTTTTTCTGTGATTATTTTCCTGGTATCCTCTCGTCATTTTGTATATTTAAGCATCTCACTTTCTTTATCACAGGTTTTGTTGGCAAATAAACTCCTTATTGTAATTGACTGTGTTAGAGATGTCTGTCTGCTTTTAAATTCTGAAATGCACGTTTTAGTACTACAGGTGTTTTATTGTATAATTCATTAGTACAAAAAGTGGCTCTAAAGAGAGTCACTTTAGTACTAGGCATGTAATCTTAGGAAAATTACATCATCTAGTCTTAGTATTTCAGTTTCTTCTTCAGTTAAATGAGACAGAAAACAACACCTACGTTGTAGGGTTGTTGCCAAGATTAAATGAGCTGTAAAGGATTTGGAAGAGTATGTAGCACACAATAAGCACTTAACTTTGTAGAGTTTGTCATAAATTTAGTATTATTTGATAGTAATACCTGCATATAGTGGGAATATAGGTATATGGGGGCATAATTGACTGCCGTACACATCTGTGAGATGTCTCTCTAAACTACTTAATTTTTTGCTTATTTCCTGTTGATTTTGTTCACTTCCACTTGAGCTGATGTTTACTATCATTAACTCAGTTTTGGGCAGAATTTTTTTCTTTTTTTCAGCCTTAAAGAATATTTCTGCAGCACTTTTACAGTCTGTGTTCTTTTCTAATTTATAGCTTATATTCCATATTCCTAGAATTCTTCCTTAAATAATTTCTTCCTTAAGAATTTTTATATATTATATATTTTTAATTATGTAATTTTAAGAGAAATCTCTGAACATGAATTTTATCAAATGTATGGCAGAATATTTATGTATTTTTCAGTGTTCTATTGATAATATATTATCCCTATGAAATTTTATATACTTGATATGATAAGACTATTCTATTTTTATTAAATTAAATAAGAAGAATTCCTCCTGAACCAACTAAGTATCTTTAGAACAATGCTTCTATTTGAAAGGAAGGAAGTTTTCCCGACTCACAGTAAATGTGTGAATGGTAGGCATGGGGAGATGGGGGCGGGGGATCTTCTGTGTTTGTGACATTAAATTGTGAAGCTTGTTATACATTATGAAAGAATGACTTTAAATTTATCATTAGTGTTTAAATATTTTAAAATATTTTTTGTTTATTATTTATTTATATAAATGTTTATTCTATTTGAAACATTTTTAATCAATCCAATTCATCATTCATATGAATAGAATTTATAGAATCTAAAATCTTTTTAGATTTAAATTCTTAAGTTAAATTTTTATTTAGATTTAACAATCTATTCATGTAAAATTAAGTTGGTTTTATACAGTTAATCAAATATATTGTTATGATTGATAAGAATATAATTTAATTACCTCCCATGGATGTTCTGATGTATAATCTAAAGTTTTGTTTTTTTTTTCTGTCAAATTTATAGTAGTTGCTACGTTTTTATTAATAAACAGTTTGGTAAAGAAATAAATGTAATTCAAAAGAAGGTAAAGTCTTTTTTACAAGTTGGATACACAAAACAGGTACCTTATATTATATAGCTTAAATATATAGGAACAGATATCTAAATAGTCAAGTTTGAACTTGCCATGAATAGAATGATACATCCACAGATAACTGCTAACTTCCTGGAAACCACTTTATGGTGACATTTTTTGTTGTTTTTAACTTAATATTTATTTTTATTTTAATTAGAAAAAAATTATGTGAAAGAATTTACTGACCCTTAGAAAAAGTTATAACTGTCAAGCCCTGTCAGATCTCTTAGGAATGCAATTATTTTCTGGTTATAAATTTCAACATTTTTTTTTTAATTTAGAAGAATGGTATTAAATGATAGTCTGAAAATTTTATTACACTAATAAAATTAAAAATTGATACTTGTACTCTATGCTTATGTGTTCTCGAAATTAGTCTGGCAAATTTATTTTTGGCCAAGAAGGTTACAGGAATTAATAGTATTGGTTCTCCACCCTCCCATTTCAAGATACTTAATTTTGAAAACTAAAATATTATTTTGTGCATTTATACTTAAGTATGTTTTTACTTTATGAAATTTATTAGAGGTACATTGGTTAATAAAATTGCATATTTATCTATTTTAAAACTCATCATATAATGAAGTTGTTTGTTTTAAAATTTGAGTGTGGACTTATGCTCTTTTCTTAAATGATAAAACATTTCCAAAAATTTAAAATGTCAGAGTCCTCTACCCAATAAAGTGAGCAGTCAAGAATAAAATTTTTTATTTTATCCCTTATAATTTCATAATGTATTAAATATATGAATTCCAATTTTTTAGGAAATGATCACAAATAGATGTCAACATATTTTTGTAAATCTCAACTTAAGATTTATGCTTCAAAATTTAAAATACAGGTATTGAGGACAGGCCAAAATATGAGATTTTGTGTGCTATCTCTAGCTTCCATTTGACAGAATGATCTTGGCAGTATAGTAAGATAGAAGAAAACAGAGATATCCCTTTTATTTTGAGTGGAATAATACTGATTGTAGAGTTTTAAATATCGTTTTATTAATATTCAATTAATATGGAGTATATGGCATATATAAGAAGATGCTTGTTAGGCCACTTTTTTGACATTAGTCCAAGAGTAACCCCTTGAGTAAAAGTTGGAATGATGGTCTGAATTTTATAAATGATGTTGACAAATACTTGAATTCTTAACAAAATATAACAAGCTCATATTTCATATTCACACATTTCTTTTGAATTTTAAGCTCTGAGTGTTTTAAAAGCATATTTTCCACATTATTTTTCTCTGACAAATCAATTATTTTATCTATTAATAAAATACTTTCATATATAGAGAAAAAATATTCTGGATAAATAACTGAACTAAATTCTGGTCAAAATAATCTTGTGATAATGAATATTAAAGATATAGAAAGCTTGAGGAGTGGATAAAATAAATACTGCAAACACCCTATAGAGTTATTTGAATTAAAGTTCAATGCTTAACATTCTGTACTAGACAAGAGTATTAAGATATAAATGATTAATATAAATATAATTAAATTTCATTCATATAACAGTTTTATAAATTTAAAAGAAAAACTGAATCAGAGATCAAAGATTTTAATATTGCATATAAGTGATTAAATTAAATTCTGAGAAAATTAGGGTAAATTGTGTGTTGGTTAAATATGAAGTTATGAACCGGATGTAAAGGATACCTCCTTTTAATCAGGAAATTAAAATGTCTAGGGTTGATGAATAATGTTTGTAACATAAAATTACATGAAATGCTGAAGCAGATATTAGAAATTTATGGAAATCATTGCATATGAAACAACTTTGAAATACTGTTCAATCTATATTCCTACATCATGTGTCTTTATGAAATCTCATGCAGTTCTCGTATTGCATAATAAATGCGGTAGAAAGAGGGAAAGATGGATATGATGACAAAGAAACTTGTGAGAGCAAGTTGAGACTTTATTTTATTTGAAATTAGTTGAATTAACCTAGCACACACTAAGACCATTCTATGTGTTATTTCTTAGGTACTAAGTATTCAGAATAAAAATATCGATCTTCATGTTCAAGAATATTAGAGGAGAGATTCGGACAACATAGACTGAGTAGGCAAAAAGAGAAATTTGTAAATAGTTAAGCTTTTCAAATTTTTACAAGAGTCGCTTGCAGAGGTTAAATGTACCTTAAATGCATAGATATTTAAGAAAATCGATAGTAATGATATCTAATTACAACCTATCTGCTACCACTTCTTTCTGTTGTGACAGTGGGAGGCAATCTTTTTTTTTTTTTTTCATCGTCCAACAAACACATTAAAAAGTAGCATGCATGAATAATTTTCTAGACAGGAAACAGAGACCAAAAATTTTATATTATTTAATTCACTTCTCAATCAGAGCATATATAAATTATATCTTGGAAAAGAGTGGCCATGACTTTGCAAGACCAGGCTCTGGAAATAATAAAGGCAGGTTATTCATCCAGACTCTTTTCAGGTAAAAGTAGAATGTGACATGGAAAAATGTCCAAAAATACATCTAGCTTTCAGGACTATCATCCAAGATTCCTCCAGGAAAAAATATGTGCATGGGGTAGTTGGTGTTACATCAGTAATATATGCCTAATGCTTTTAGAAAAAGGCCTAGAACATAGCACATACTTAATGAATATTACTTACTACTATTTATGATAATTTTCTTTATGAAAGGCCTGTATCCAGTTCTTTCACTCTAATATTTTATTTTGCAGTGACCACCAGAGGAGTTCATTTAGCATCTTACATAACGTCAGAGTGTCCTCCAGAACTGCAACCAGAGCTTTTCACTGCTGTAAGTCATATCAAGTAACATAAAATTTGTACATCTAAAGTTAAAATTTTCTAACAGTATTTTTGCAGAATAATTGACTTAAAATAAATCAGACAGATTTCGAGTATATAATTTAAGTTTTGACATGTGTACATATCTATGAAGCCATCACTACAAAAAAGATATTTAACATACTCAATTCTCCCCCAAATTTCTGGATACCCCTTTTAATTTCTTCCCTTCCTCCCTATCCCTATCCGCTCCCCATCTCCAGACATTTGCCAGCTGTCCTTTTATATGTATTTATATTATTGTGCACTCTCTGAAATTTTATAAAAATGAAATTACAAAGTACCTATTATTTCATGAGGGATGTGGCTTATTTTATTCAGTAAAATCATTCTGAGATTTTATACATCTTATGTATGTATTTATTTTTATTCTTGGGTAGTATTTCAATGATGGGTATACTGGTTTGTTTGTCCATTGCTATTGAGAAAACATTTCGATTGCTTCCAGTCTAGGTTATTTCAAAAAAGCTTCTGTGAATATTTATACAAATGTATAAATATGTGCTTACTTATCTATTGGGTGTATACTGAGGACTAGAATGGGTGGATTATATGATGGGTAGGTGCAGTATTAATTTTTAAAGAAATCGCCAATGTATTTTCCTAAGTGACTATCTTAGTGAATAAAAATTCTAGTTTTTTCACATTCTTACTAAACTTTAGTATGCTTAGATTTTAAATTTTAGCCATCCTAAGAGATGTGTGGTGGTATGTCCTTTAGTTTGCTTTTCTTCAATGATCAGTATATTTGACCATATTTCACGTGCTCATTTACCATGTGTTTACCTTTCTGGTAAAGTGTCTGTTCAAATCTCTTGCTCATTCTACATGACTTTTTGATGTTCTTATTTTTGTGTTTAGAGTTCTTTATTTATTCTTACAAGTTACTTGTATACATCATTTGCAAATTTTTTTTTCCAGTTTGTGGATTGTCTTTTCATTTTCCTAGTAGTGTCTTTGAAGAGAAGATTATTAATTTTGATCAAGTCCAATTTATCAATTTTGTTTTATAGAGCATGTTTTTGCTGTTGTATAAGAAGTCTTTTTCTAATCTATGGTAACAGAGATTTTCTCCTATGTTTTCTTCTAGAACTTTTATCGTTTTAGGATTGACATTTAGATCTTTGGTTCATTTTTATGTTATTTTTATATGTAGTATGAGATATGGTTCTAAGTACATTATTTGTGTGGGGGGGTGGTCAACTGTTCTAACAACATTTTATAAATTTTATCTTTGTCTATTGATTTGCTTCTGTAACTATATTGATTTATGAACATAGTATAGCCTTTATTTGTTTAGGTCTTTAGTTTATCACAGTGATGTTTTATAATTTTCAGTGTGTGAGTCCTTAAAATTTTTATTTGATTTACTTTAAGAATGTCATGTTTTGATACTATTGTACATTATACTGATCCAAATTTAATTTCTGATTATTCATTGCTATTACATAAAAATACCAAATTGATTTTTATAAAAAGATGTTATATCTTTTACTCACTTATTATTTTTAGCGACCAATCCACTTACAGATTTCAGTAGGCTTTATAGATTCCAATGACTAGAGGATCATACTATTTATAAATAAAGATATAGAAAATCATCGAAGGTAAAAAAAACATTTTTTTCAATTTGGATAGCTTTTATTTATTTTTCTAATATTACTGTATTGGCTAGAATCTTTAGTGCAATGATAGAAACAATGGCAGTGGATGACCTTATTTTCTTCCATATCTTGAGAGTAAAAGACTAAAATTTTACCTTTAGATATGATGTTAGTTATATATTATTTTATATGTCTTTTATCAAATTTAGGAAGTCTCTATTCTTAATATTCTAAGAATTTCTATTAGTAGTGGATATAATGTTTGGAAAACTGTTTTCTCTGCATTTACTGAGATAGTTATTTTTTTTTTAATTGGTGTAGTGAAGTAATTGATTTTATACATGTTAAATCAACCTGGAGAAACTATACTCAGTAATCATGTGTTATTATTTTTTATACTGATAGATTCATTTTGCTATTCTTTTAAAATGTGCATATATTATTTTGCTACATAATTTTATTTTCCTATAGTGTCATACTCTGATTTTGGTACCTTGGTGTTTACAGATTTATAGAGTGAGTTCAACCATACTCAATCCTATTCAGTTTTCAGGAAGAATTTGTGTAGAATTGATATCATTTGATCTTTAAATGTTTAGTTGAGTTTACCAATGAGGTGATCAGAACCTAGAATTTTTCTTAGGGGTAGTTTTTAAAACTGTTAAAGAAACACTGTTCTTACTGGGGCCTTGGTGGCCCCACATTTATAAGTCTTAAGAAATTCTTCAGCTTGGTGGTGTTTAGAGAGTGATTCTTCGCTCCGAAATGGCAAAACATGGGATCCTCTCCTCAGAAATAAAGTCATCAGAATAAAAAATCTTAGCAGCAGTAACATTTACTTTGGCACAGCCTAAAATGTCTGGGAAAATATGTGTTTAAAAAAAAAGTATTGAAAGCAGAGCAAGTGGCTGAGACTGAAAAATACACAACAAAAAGCTTTTCTTGTAGTGTCACCTTGGGCCATTTCTGGAAATTCACTCAGGTTTCCAAAATGAATGTAGAATGAATGTGAGTACAGAGTTTATGTCACCAGCTAGAGTCACATCGACGTCCCATTTGAGAGGATGAGTGTGTAGGACAGCTCTAAGAGGTAACAGAATATGGATGAAGAACACTGAAGAGAAGACAAGCATTGAACAAGGTCCCACGGCTAGTTGATAGTACCACAAAAAATTCTAACATTCATTAGAAGCTTAAAATGTCTCAAATTCTATTACGTATAAAAGCAACATTCAAATGGATATTTCCCTTTGATGCCAGAAGTGACATGCTACAAGTAGCCTTATGATGAGAGACTTCTCCAGACTGTATATATTTACAGGTTGTACATTATGAAGAAAGAACACAGACTTTCTGAAATACTGACCATGCTGAAACCGATAATTTTTGTTTTCTGTCATATTTTGTCTCCTCTCTTCTCTGGATGACATAAATCGTCTGCTGTTTTTCTTGGATCACAATATGACTATTTGGATCTTAACTGTATTCTGCATTAGGTGGTAGATATACAACAGAGAAGAAAAATTCATTTTTCTTTTTTAACTGTTCAGATATTGGGATTAATGTCAAAGAAAGTTTACAGCATAAAAGTAGTTTATAGTGAGAGAGACAGAAATAAAAAGCAAGGGAAAGAGAAAGAGATGAATGTGAACATGAGTCTATTGTTTATTTTAATATGTTAACGTTGTCCATCAGAGAAGCTGGATCTAGTAATTGTCACTGTCTTAGCAGACTCACTTCTCCCTTGGAGAAGCACTTTCAAGTGGAGAGGATAATGACAGCAATAATAGCTGACATTCCTTGAGTGTTTATTAATTGCCAGATTGTTATCTAAGCATGAATTATGTCCTCCTTCATTAAATAGCTTTATGTGTGTATAATGTTACAACAGCTCATCAGAAATATATCATTTCTATTTCTATTTTAACATGAAAAAAACAGTGAAATTAAGGAAGTTGTTAGGATCACAAGCTGGTCTGTGGCAGGTTCAATATAACAATCTATTTGCTTTGGTCTCAAGCCTGCACTAAGCAAGATTCCCTAAGTGTATTTCTCTGCACTTATAACTTGGAAAAATATTAGTATAAATATTACCTGCTTTAAGATAATGTGAGGAAATTAGAATATGTAATCTTCTCCTAGCAAGTAATTAGAAAATAAAGTTTAAACCATTTAAAGTAGCATTAACACAGCTGTATGATGCATTATGTTTGAGTGAACCATTTCTTATTACCCTTATTTTCTCTCTCATACACTCCAGTACTTTACTCGGGCCTTACAAATTCAGATCAGCTATGGTAATATGTGCCCAATTCTTCATGAAATACTTTTGTTGTTTATGTTATAAATACATGAAAAAATGTAGTTTAAAATCAGGTAACTCAATGCTACAAGGGGATAACTTTATAAAGATCAAACATGTAATTCATCGTGTTCAAATAACTGTCATAATTCTTTTCCCAAATACCATTATCGAAGACTTTATTCAGAACCAGTAGAAATCGAAGAAACTATCTATCCAAATTTACAAAGAAATCGAGTGAATATTTTTATTGGTACAATTCCTCTAGTTTTTCCAAACTATAAAATAATTATTCACATATTTTATAAGATATGTATTTATAAGAGAATTATGCATTAATTATTCTTCAATATGTAATTTCAGATGGTCAAAAAATGCTCTAGTTTGTTCTCATTATCTATCCTATTTTTCCCCAATATAGCTATATAGCATACTTTTATCCATACTAATGAAATAATATATGAAATATACATAGAGGATTTTTTTATTGTTTAATAAAAACTCATTCATGTATTACTTTTCCCATTTAACACTTTGGAGTCATTGTATGTAATCATGTTTTTATTATTCTAATTTTTTTTATTGCCTTCATACTTATTTATAGTTTGTATGACCACAGCTTACTTAGAAAGAAACTCAAATGTGTTGGGCATTCGTGTTGGTAATAGAAGATAATAGTAAATATTACTGATCATAGCATTTTTAGTGTAATTTCTCTGTCAATCAAGTAGACTCTCAGAACTAAACATACTATGTTTAAGTGCACGAACATTTAAATTTTAATAGACTGACTGATGGATTTCCAAGAAGGCTGAAAGTAGTTCACATTTCTGTCATTCCCAGATGGTGTCTTCTCATAGCGCTCCTATATGGTAGAAGGCACTAATTCCAGTCATGAAGACTCTAACCTCGTAACCTCATACAGGCCCACCTTTGAATACCATCTTATTAGCCATTATGTTTCAATATATGAATTTAGAAGAGAGGGTGACACATTCAAACAATAGCAGTCATTTTGCCCTATAAGCGCAGCTGATGGACCAACATGGGGGACAGAGGTCAGAAAAATCTAGAATAGGTAATAGAGAAGAGAGATAAATTTATTACCAGCTATAAGAGCAACTACAGCAGCAGGACTGTCTGTAGCTTGTTTCTTAAAGATGCCACCTTGATGTGAACTTTGTGATGGATTAGACCTTCCCTCTCAGAGAAGAAATAAGAGCATCTTGTTCATATATAAAGCATCCACTCCTGTAGCATTGGAAATGGTAATAATAAAGTTACAAGAAAATATGGGTGATACAGTGGACTACTCAAGGCATCTCTGATTCATAACCTCGAACCCCTTGTGGTCTCCTTCTTTAATTATATCCGTTGCCTGTTCTGTTATTGCATTACTGGATCCTGACGATACTAGATTCTAATAGTAATCAGAGTAGAAGAATGATCTACTTTTCCTAAATCTGACATACTAATTTCTGAATTTATATAAGCATTCATCTTTTTCTACATGGGAATTCTATCTCAGAAAACATTAATTTGAAAACATATAACTATACAACATCTAACGTATTTCTAAATATGGAAGTTTTAAATATATTTAAATAATTTTTAAGTCATGAATTTGAATAGCAGAATTGATATTTGAAATTATATTAGTCTGATGACGACTTCTAAGTTATTAACTATCACTAAATTCTACCTCTTGGTTTGAAAGAATTATAAAATAGTACTGTGAAAATTGAGGAAATATTAATAATTAGAGGAATGAATCGTTATTATAGAAAACAAAATGTGGTATAATATAATTTGTTTTAAAAGAATAGAAAATGTTTTTAATCTATATAAACCTCAGTTAATTTGGAAGAGAAAATCTCAGGCATATGCAAGACAATTTTAGAGAGAGGAGTGATAATGTGGGCCTTTCCTTACCAAATATTAAAATTCTGATAATGTAGACTATGAACAATAGGCATAAAATTGTCAAAGGAATTCATAGACTGAAATATCGAATGTAGACATAGATTATAACATATGGATTTGAGAAATATTATTTAGTAAGAGGAGGTGAGATCTTCTCTTAACATTGGGGAAAATTTCATCTCATTGTGTTACCATACTACTTGCCAAAATTAATCTCGGATGTAGCAGCTTTCGTATTTTGTTAGCCAGCAGCAGACTACTTTTTATCAAATGAGAACTTATTTGAAACTACTGTGCCTAATAAATATCAACAGATCTGCTGTGGTTGAAAATAATAACATGCCATAGAGCATATTTTGAAAGTCTCTGGAGTTAAAAAAGGAGGGAGGCACAAAGAATTTCAGGGTCTTTGAGGTTGACTTCCATTGCATAACTGATAACAACAAATTGTGAACAATTTTTAAGAACAATTCAAAACCTGTACATACCAATAATATTCTCTGTAATCCTGCATCCATTAATACACCAGAAGATTTACAGATTCTCAATAGATATAGTACTCATGAATCCCCTTCAACTCTGTCTTAACTCTGGGTGAAGGCAATGATAAAGCTAAATTGAGCAAGCAAGGCCATAATTTACAATGCTGTATTTTCCTTATCTTTATATATGTTTGGCCATTTTTAGTCAAAAGCAAATTCATAGATGATATTTTGTATTGTGAAGTTTAATCTTACCCATTCACTTCATGATTATTCTAAATAAATAAGTAAAAATTTTTCGAGGAGAATAACAATGTGGGTCGGGTTAGGTAGATATATATATATATATATATATATATATATATATATATATATATATATATATAATTAATGTTTCAAGGGTGTGTTATCAGTTCTGGATGAGATGGCAGAATAGTCTATTAATTTTTAAAAAATTAAAAAAATACACATTATCTTATCTACTTAGGTGATTATAAAATTGAATCTCATGTAGATCCATGTTGTGGGTAAACACGAATATGTCATATTCATTCACTGCTCACATATAGATGAATGAAAATAAAATACGAAAAGTGGAAACTTTATTATAACAGACAGTAATTGGCTTCTAATAATGTTAACTTACGAATTGACAAAATATTGTGTAAGAAGAAACTCTCCTGTTTGTTCCTTTGTTTAGGTAGCATGAGAGCAGCACTGTTTTAAATTTTAGGGGTTAAATTATTTTGGCTTAATTATTCTTACAGATGTCAGCATATATTTTTTTTTCTTTCCCTCTTCACTTCACTTTTCTCTTACTTCCTCTTTCCCCTCCCCTCACTCCCCTTTCTTTTTTCTTTCTTTTTTCAGAGAACTGACTAATTACGCCTTCCCATAACAGTTCTTTAATTTTCTCCTTATAAAACAAATTAATGAGAGGACCTTTTGACAGGTCCAAGGGATTTCATTCTTAATGGGAAGCAGGCCTCCATTTTTATGTCTGGAAAAGATCTCATGCTTCATTAAGCAGACAGTATTATTTAGGTTTTACTTTTTTCTTCTTTATTTTTTTATTATTTACCTCAAGTCATAAGGAGAACAGGGTACTCTTTTCTTAAGGCACCTGCATTTAATTGTAGGTTATTGCTTGTCCCACAAAAAGACGTGAACAGCTGGATTAAAATAAAACCATACTGATCCAAGAAGAAGGAAAAAAAGGAAGAGAACATTTTTATTTGGAGAATGATTTTCATTGGTCAAGGGGGAAAAAAATTAATATAAGCTCCAAAGCTAAATAGCTTGTGTTTCGATTTCACCAGGATTTTATTTTTAACTCCTTCTTCCTTTGACTCCATCATGTTAACACTTTGAAATAAAAGCATTATAATCTGAAAGTCAATATACTGAAAAGTATCTATTAAAACCTCACCTTAGAGAGAAAATACTGCAGTTGACTGAGCTTTTGGTCTCCTGTTTGTTTATTAGTGAAAAGATTTCCCACACAGCCTTGGCTGCTATTCAAAGTCTACATTTAAATGCATAAAATTCAATAAGATCAAGGCACTCTGTCTTTTAGGAGTGGTTTACTTAGAAGATAAATTTTAACATAAATTAAAGCAGTAAATATATATATTTTTTGTCCTGCTGTCTATATAAAGTTTTAATTGGTTCTTTGTGAAAGGTTATGAAATCCAGCCACACAAAAGAAGAGAAAAAGTATACACATTTTTAAATTTCATTATAACCGCTTTCAATCTTATAGGAGTGTTTTATGGAATAGAAGTTGTTATAACTAGAAAGTTGCAGACAACTGCAAAAAGTCCTTTCTCCCACATTTTTTTAATTTAACCTTCTCCTTGACTATGAAACTATAAGATGAAGAAAGATAATAAAACTGGAAATGTAGTCTGGACTTAAACATGTTGTATTAGATTAAAAAAAAAACTTATAGTAGTTCCATAATAATGTAAAATGTATTTACAATATGGGATGTGGCATCCGGAGTCATACCTGACTCCCTTTATTGTATCATTTTTATTGTTGGAACTTGGCATATTGACAATCTGAAAATGTCAGATTTTATAACTTGTATTCACAATAGAAGATAATATAAAATATCTGGAATTTAAAATTTACATATGAACGATCAGCAGGGTATAAAGAACAGCAAATGTGTGAGCTGGCTGTAACCATGTATGCACTGGCAAGACAGAGAGCATTTTGTCTTTAACTTCCATGATGCTTTGAGGACAAGTTCCTGTGCCATCATGCAAAAGGTCCTAGGAGCTGGCACCCTCTCTATTCAGTGTCACAGTACGATGCTCTTTGCCTTTGCAGGACAAGAACTTAGAGCACTGAAATAATAATGGATATCTCATGGATGTTAAGGACACTCGGTAGAATGAATGAGAATAAAATGGAATGAATTCTTAAAATCTATGCAACGGAAGGCAACTTATTGAACATTAATATTTCTCGGCTGCAGTTACCATTCGTTTACCTTTTCCCAAATCGGCAAAACCAGTCCAGCATTGCTACAGCGCAGGCAAATGGAGAGGGTGAAAGAGGCCAGGAGCTTATTTTATTTTATTTTATTTTTTAGTTTCATAAGGAAAGTTTATTAGAAAAGGGGTAACACTCCACAGTGTGTGGTCCTCTCTCAGAGACAGAGCATGAGAGGGATGGACCAAGAGAGGCTTGGAAAGATAGTGAGTAGAGAGGAGGGATAGAAATTTTATGGGAAGAAAACACAAGCCTTCCTCCTCACTCCCCAAAACAATGAATCATTAAACCTATCACATGACAAATCATCTAACCATTATATTGAGGGACCGACTTCAAATAGACAGAACCTGATTCCAGACAGGTCTTTCGGTTCTCCTTGATGGTTTTCTGGAGGACTGAAAATAATTTGGCTGGGAGTACACTGGCATTACATTAAGTGTCTTTATTTACAGTGTACGGTCAATAGTTTTGAGGTTCTCTCTCTAGTTAGAAAAACCTTTTTTATACATGATACTTAAACTTTTTAATTTAATTTTGGGAGTTGAGATGTTAGGTTCAAATCTCATTAAATTTTAGTACAGGTGAAATTTATATCACAAAATGCACATGTGTTACAAATGTGTGCGTATTCATGCATGTTTTAGATTTTGGTGTAAAGGACTGATAAAGTTATAAGAAATTCTAAAAAGTTTTTGCTTTTATCAATTACTGCTTTTTGGTTCAATATATATTAGCTGTAAATCTTTGGACCTCATTCTTTCTAAATTCCTAATCTGTGACATGGAAATAATATTACTCATCTCAGAGTCAATGTGAGCCTTAAATTAACCTATACATGCAAATTCTTATATAATGCCTAACACGAAACACATATTCTAAAAATTTGAACTATCATCATCATCATTAGTATCGTCATCAGCATAACTCAATTTAATTTGAAAACATGAGAAAAATATTACAAGAAATCTACTTCAGGCTCCTCATTGTATATAGAAAATAAGGCAGAAAGAGGCTAAGCAAGTTACTCACTCTCAAAAGAATTTAGAGGCAAGTATTAACTGAGAACTAAGACAAGGTTTCTAGGCTAGAATTTGGTCTGCTCCATCACACTTCATAACTATAGAATTAAGGATTTTTAACCTTTATAAAGAATAAATTGAAAGAAAAATTAAATTGTTGAAGACATGCTGTTTTTTTGTATTTCTATTTTAACATACTACATGCACATAAATAAATCCATAGCATAGAAAAATTGTACTTTTCATATACATTACTCTGAATATCATATAATGACATTATTTAGTATGAAAACCCTTGACATTGAAAATGGATAAATATATGTGTATTATATATTTAAATTTATATTTTCTGTGTATTTGTATGTGTGTGCATATGTCTGATTTGTGTGGATGTAATAGAGTGCAAAATGACACATAGTATGATATAAAATCCCTTTAAAATGTTGGAAATTACACCAATTAGTAGCAGAAATTAGTACTTATTTCTTATGCGTTTTTATTTACTGGTTTGCACACTTTTCTTAAATGCATCTTCAAGCTTAAGTTAGGTGTAAATTACTGTTATCTTTTCACAAAACACTTATTCATTGCTTTGCTGCAGAATTTTAAAATAGTATGATAAAATGATAAAAAGATATCATAATAGTATTTTTTCTATTACATGATTTAAAATATACTTTTTGTTTATCTTAATTTGCTGCTATATGGCATAGGATATATATTCTATTAGAACTTCAATTACTTAGTTTATAAGAAAATTGATATTCTGACAAATTAAAATGGGGAGAAAAATACATATTTAAAAAATTTCTCTCATCATGCCACTGATCAGACCCAAGCTTAATTTTCCCTTAACTTATCTACATCCTCTAATTAGAAGGAGTTAAAAAGTTGAGAGGATCATTACATATCTCGTCATATATTCTCCATGAGTTAAAAAAGGCATTAACAAAAGATTCTACACATGCAGTTTAGCTATCTCAGTTCAAAACGGGACATGTTTCATCTTATATCCGTTTTGGAAACAGGAAGAATTCTTAGGTCACATAGCAGAGATGTCATCCTGATTCATTGTATCATCTAGATTCATTCCCTGTGTAACATGACTAAAGGAAAGGAGAGCTTATTTAAGATTGCTAATTGTTAGATCCACAGATGCTTTACTTTACTGGTATGATTATCAAAACCGTACAAGGCAAAAATCACACAGTTAATAGTAAAGGTTACTATCAGTTCTTCTCTAAGAAAAATATTTATTGGCAATTTTTATTTAATCTCTTTCAATCCAACTTAATCAACATTCCCATAATATTTTAAGTTTGCCTAATTCTATTTATTCTGAAATTGATGAAAGCTTGTCATAAAGCTAAAATATTATTCTATTAATGAGTATACTTTTAACAGTTTCATAAAAGCTTAAGTTCAATGTTTCCATTCAAAGGAAATTTTAATTGGTTTCTTGCCTTTCTCTAAACATTTCTAGAATTCCATTCCATTTCACTACAAAAGAAATTTCATTATAGATAAGTTCACCAAAAAATCCTATCTTAATTTAGAAATA
The DNA here is from genome assembly GCA_004027375.1 of Macroglossus sobrinus. Taxonomy (NCBI): domain Eukaryota; kingdom Metazoa; phylum Chordata; class Mammalia; order Chiroptera; family Pteropodidae; genus Macroglossus; species Macroglossus sobrinus. The sequence continues at coordinate 486,662 of PVKZ01000868.1, read as the reverse complement.
AGTATAGCTTCTCAGAAAAATAAGTGTACTAAATTTCTCGCAATGAAAACTGTCTAAATACTGAACCTGCTGTCTCTCCATGTAGAGAATGCCTTTTATTTAAAACCATCTCACCAAAAATTGTTGCTATGGGACACTGTATAAAATAGTATCCAGGGCTTTTTAGTTTTCAGATACATAGATACTTTAAACATTGAGTGTCTATTTCCTAAGACATGTAGGTGGTAAACTGCTATGCATAAAAAAATAATTTTACTTCTTTTAAGTCAGAAAAATCATATAAGCACACAATATCAGTGGAAAAAAAGTTAGAGTTTATATTCACTAGTCTTCTTATTTTTTTCCGCCTCAGATGATCCTTCAAAGAGGTAGATTTTTCTTCTGAGAGCTGTTGTTTGTCACCTGGCAAATAAAAGACCGAGTTAGTGCCAAAGAAAAAGGTGGAAGATGAGAGGAGAAGTTAGCTAACCCCAGTCACACCATCTTCCTTAACTTGTGAGCCTCTATCTGACCTCAGATTGAAATATGTTCAAATTCAGGTTCTGCCCCACTGTAAATACAATAACCTGGCAATGTGCTTAACTTCTCAAACCTAAATCTTTAATTCAAAAATTAAACTAGCAATATCTACCTCAAGAGTTTTTAGAAAATCAAATAAAATTATGTATGGAAAACACATACTGCATAATACTCCCTACATAAAGGCTGTACAAATGTTGTTTTTGTGCCAAAATAATGACTAGATGTGATTATAACGTGAAATTATAGGACATACATTTACTATATTATTATAAGGCATACATAAAGCATTATAAAGAAGGATATATGCTTATTATAGAAATAGTTTTCTTGTCCCAGACAGCAAGAGTATTTTTGCAAACATCTTTTATTCTTTGGTAGTTCGGCAGTGCAGATTCTTAGAGGAGAAGTTTGTATATCCAGCTGTGGGTGCTTGAGTAAATACCAGGCATAAGAATAAACAGATATGATCATTAACGATGTAATTACAGCATTACGACTGTCGCTTAGACTTACTATGAGCTCTGGGTTTCAATATAAAATCCACATCCCTGTTAATTTTGCAATAATTTGAATTTCAGAATTTTCCTTGGGGGACCTTTTTGGCTCACTTTTGGCGAAGCATCCCAAGGGGCTCAAGGATTCTAAAGAGGATGGTGAAGCTGAGTGGGGTCAAGGTGACACAGGGCGACCGGGTGACACAGGGCGACCGCAGTGGAGGTGGAAATTCCACTGCGACACATGCACAGGAGCCCGGCTGGGGGCGCGGTGCTGGCGAGCATCTCAGTCACGCAGGGTCCCCCTGAGAATGGCTTCTTCACCATCCACCCTGCTCACATTCTGAATCACACATTCTGAATCACACCTTGTCGTGATTCTCTGTGGCTGGCCTGTCACTCTCCTTCAGATAAATATCTCACATGTTTAGCGTCAGTATCGAAAATTTTATCATGTATGTGGCTTTTTAATAGAACGCCTTCCTGTTCTAGTTCTTCCCTATAATATTAGTTTAGTCGACTACTTACTGTTTCTTTCTTTTTAAAATAAGCAGTAATGTAGTATTGTTTGCTGCATAGCGAACATAATCTTGCTACCTGGTAACATAAATAATATATATCTGTTCTATTCAATATTTGATTTTGCCCCAGATTAAATGTGACAATTTTTTTTATCGTTCTTATTCATTTAGCATTCTTTGTTCTGCGTCCAAAACCTATATCCTTTTTTTTGTAAATGTATTTCTGAAGCAAACTTTATAAATAATAATAATATGAAAGTCACTATCTTTTAATACAATAAGTTATTTCATTCAAAATTTTTGATACATTTGATCTCTACCCATTATTATATTTTATTATCTTATTTACTAAGCTTTCACGTAAACTCGCTTTCTTTTACTTTTCAGAATTGACTGAAATGTCATATTTTCCAACACGATATACTATTTACATTCTTTCCACAATTTTAATTTCAAATAACTTTTAAGTATTTCTTACAAAATTGTTAATAACTAGTTTATAACTCTTATCTGATGAGAAACTAGATATCATCATTATCTGAGTTTAATTATGCCATTCCTCATGCCTCAATCATGCCCACAGCTCTCAGGCATGCTTCAGGTTCTCTTATTTTTCTGTTTTCTTTATTTTTCTGATCTTCCTTATTCTTACAATGTTACCTCAAACTCACTGCAGCGTCTCATAAGCAAATAATCACACTTATTTTTTTCTTTCTACTCTATTTCTGCTTCTCCACAGGTCAGTTATCTTATCACATTATTTTTCTGTTCACTTTTTTTTTTTTCTAAAATGACTGATGATTCTAAACTAGTCATATAGACATAAATGAAGTATTGTCTCTCTTGATGGCACACATAATATTTCTATCCAGTCTTGGAAGTTAGCTTTGCACCTGTCTTTCTACTCTGTGTATGACCTCCTGGGAGCAGTGTGGGTGAGCGGGCAGGGGCGTTTAAACAGTTTCATTGGGAACAGTCATAAAGAAAACAGCTGGAAAGACACAGGTTCCTGTAATTAAAAGAGTAAGTAATATTTAATCTGGGCCTGGGTCATATATTTCATTTTATTTTTAAACTCCCTCTCTTCCTGTGTGTGTTTCCCGTCACGTCTATTGATAAGGTTCAAAGCAACCTTCTCCCCTTTCTCTGTTGTGCGAAGGCACATAACACAGTAAAAAGAGATAGAAAAGCATTTCCACTTTACAGAGCGATCCACGGGGGTTTCTCTTGGGTGACAGGATGAAGGCTTAGAAGGAATCTTGGGCCCAGACCTACTGTATCCCCTCTATTAATCACTCCACCCTTGGTCCCAGCCTTTCTGCTATTCCCAGTCCTCTCCATCTACAGACATCTTATTTTCTGGGATCCTTTAAGAAGCAAGAGCGTTTGCTGCTACACTCATCCTCCCCTGGGCCTCTGGGGTTTTCAGACTTCAAGAGGATGTAAACTAGCTCAGTCTTTTATAGAAGTTTGTCACTTTAAAAATAGCCTGCTGACGATCGGCTTCGCTGCGTTCATTGCTTTTATGGGTTTGTCACTCTTTCCTTAGGTTCCTTCAGCTTAATTGTGTTTTAAAGAGAGAAGGAAGGTAAACGCTATGTTTAGTACACAATTTTGAAGCAGAGGTTAGAACTACACTCTTGAACAGGCTCCGAGCAGCCGCTGGATTCTGCCTAGATTGTTGTTACGTAGTCAGACCGTTCGGATCATAGGCCCTGAAGAAAAGAAGCTTCACACAATTTAAATAACACAAATCGGCCACCGATATATAATCAAAATACCCATGTATTTGGTTATTTTCATATTCTAATAAACACTTAAAAAAACATTATACTCCTAAAGTTCATTGGAATTAAATGGTGCTTTGCTCTCATAATAGACTATTGTTATCTCTATTTACTCAAATCTGTTGTACTCGTAAGATAAATGACTGGACTCACTGGGAGTCTATTAACTTTTCAAAGAATATCAACAACAAAGGGGCTGGCTACTTTAGAAAGACATATGCCAGAATTTCTTTTCTTTGCCATTTCTTTTATGCCTTATTTATTTTTTATTTTATGAGAGCGCTTTAATTTGTTTACTTACATAATAATACCCTGGTTAGTACTTATGAAAGGATCTCGTTATGTTTTTTCAACAATTTGTCTTTTGAGTTTTGATTTCTCTCCCCTGTGTATCCCAGAGAAGAAGAAATAAGGCCCATTTGCTAAAAACTCCTGTTTGGAGTTTCAGGATACTTAGCTGCTAATTAGGACTCAGTAATTTCTACTTAATTTTCCTTATGTAATAGACTTGTATATCTGCAGGATTCCAGGAAATAGAAAAGTAAATCACGAATTTTATAGAGGTCATTATGGACTGAATGTTTGTGTCACCCCAAAATTCGAAGTACTAACCACCAATGTGATGGTATTTGGAGGTGAGGCTTCGGGGAGGTAATTAAATTTGGATGAAGTTATAAGGGTGGGATCCTTTTAATGGGATCAATGCCCTTAAAAGAAGCCCTAAGCACTCACACGTAAGAAAGGCCATGTGAGCACACAGCAAGATAGCACTTATCTGCCAGCCGGGCAGAGGGTTCCCGCCAAGGCGTGTCCATGCCAGCACCCTGAGCTCAGACCTCCAGCCTCCACAATCATGAGAAAATAAGTGCCTGCTGTTTAAGCCACCTCGTCTATGGTATTTGTTATGGCAGCCCAGGCTGACCAAGACGGGGGGCAGCCTACTGCCTTCGCCTTGATTCCTACAATTGAATTCTCATCACTGGACCCGGCAACTTGTCTGTAAGATTGCGCACTTAACATGAAGTGTGTTGTTCTGAGATGCTACCATTTATGGACTTTTACAGGAAAACTCAGGTGTGTTTGTTTTGTTGTTGTTGTTCTTTATTTGTTTAATTATGGTAGTTCCCTAGCCAAAATGCTGTCTATGTTTTCTGTACTGATATAAAAAGCCACTTTATCACACAAATTTTGGGCATCAAAACAGCTCTAATTATGAAGATTTCATCTAGGATTTTCCTTGATTTTCCTACCTCCCATACTTATTATGTGGTACTTATATAACATAGTATGCCTTCCAAAGAAAAAAGGAAGGAAAGAAGAGGAGAAGGAGGGAGCAAGGGAAGGAGGGAGGGAGGAATGGAGGGGAGCAGAAAGAGAGAGAGAGAAGAAGAAGGAGGAGGAGGAGGAGGAGGAGGAGGGGAGGGAGAAAAAAGAAGGGAGGGAGGGAAGGAGGGAGGGAGAAAGAAAAGAGAAAGAGAGAGAGAAATTAAAAAAGGAAAGAAAGAAAGAGAGGGAAAGAAGGAAGGAAGGAAAGAGAAATAGAGAGAGAAAAAGAAATAAAGAAAGGAAGGGAAGGGGGGAGGGAAGGGGAGGGAAGGAAAGAAAGAAAGAAAGAAAGGAAGGAAGGAAGGAAGGAAGGAAAGGAAGGAAGGAAGGAAGGAAGAGAAAGAAAAAAGGGAAAGGAAAGGAAAGGAAAGAAATGAAACGGAGAAAAAGGAAAGGAAGGAAAAGAGGGAGGGAGAAGGAAATAGAGAGAAAACAACGTACAACTTTTTTACTGGCTCCATTTTATGTCTCCAGACTGCTTAATTTTTTCATACATGTTGTAAATTTCCATAAAACTATTCTATAAATGAAAGCACGTGCAGTGGGCAAATCCATGCAAAAACACAGAAATAGCACACACATTATGATGTACCAGTTGCAGGCCCAAGAGGAACCTAATTAGTAGACTATTTTTATCAAAACTGTATTGGTTTTTTCGCATCAGACATTTCTATAGTATTTTGTTAAAGAATGTTAGCATCAGTTCTATTAGTATTTAGCTATATAAATAAACAACAAAGGCCAATTACTTTTGCTCCCACCAGGCCTCTTATTAGTAATTCAGTGAAAACTTTCCAAACACCACCAGTACACTGATGGGTGGTCACTTGCTTTATGAGCTGCATGTAAGATGCTGGCGTCCACTCCACATCAGAACGTTAATTCAGTCCACGTGAAGATAGACATGGATATTGATTCCGTGGTGAAAATCCTCAGGAGATGATTTTCATAAAAGCTGCAGATTAAGACTATGTCTATATAGACATATCAATGAGCGCATATATTGATCTTTAGCTAAATAAGTATACAAATAAGAGTACATATGTTTGCACTATTGCTGGTGGACCTAAATTACGTGTTTAAGGTCTAAAATCATAAGATGAATAGATAGCTATCTGTTTTGGCAGAAGACCTCGTTCCTGTGTAAAAAACCAGTGAAGCCTTTGTAAAATCACACTGGCCTGAGAAGAAGACGTGGATGAATGATTGCATGTAAGGCTGTGGAGGAAACAAGAGGAGATGCCATTTTCAGTGTTTCACACTGTGTGAGATCAGAAGTGTGAATTGATAAGGTCTCTTTGTATCTAGCTGATTTGCAAAAGCAAGTAAGAACTTACAGAATCATGGATGGTAAAATATAAATATATATAAATATAAATATAAATATAAATATAAAAATATATACATATATACACACATGTATATATATGTTATATATTTACATATATATGTATACATATATGTGTGTATATATATACTTATATGTGTGTATGTATGTGTGTATATATATATACTCATATATACATATATATACATATACACATATAAATATATATACATACACATATACACACATATGTATGCACACATATGTGTATATATACACATATACAATATATATACATGTATATATACATATATGTACATACATATGTATATATGTATATATGTAGGTTATATACATATATGTGTATATATGTGTGTGCGTGCGTGTGTGTGTGTGTGTGTATGTGTGTAGAATTGCTACCACTTCTATCACAGTTTTGGCTGCTGTTGCTGTAACTGCTACTAAAAGTTATTACAGGAAAAAATGTGAACAAGTAGGGGAAGGAAATACGCTAAATGAACAAATAAAACTAACTTTACTCTTCCTGAGAAGGCATTTTATATGATGGTATTCAGTGTCAACGGCATTATATAAAGAAAGTGTGTGTTGGATGTATAGTGTTTTTGAACTTACGGAGCGTGTCGACCTTGCTTTTCTTCAGCCTGTTCTCCGTCGACCTACCGTAGTGATCTCCTTAAAATGTGTATCAGAGATGCCTTTCCTCTCCTGCGAGCCTTCCCCTGGCTGCCAGTGGCACTCAGTGGTACGCTGTCCGGGGGCGTGGCCTGTGAGGTTGGACATCCTCCAGGCTCTTGATGACGCTTCTCTCATCCCTTACATTTCCGCTTTGCTCTGCACATCCTATGAACGTGGCCCCTTTGTCGGTTTTCGAACATGCTGTTCACTCTCCTGTCTTGGAGTGTTTGCACCTCTTCAAACGTCACCTTGTCATTACTAAAATATCCCCGGATCACTCCACAAATAGCATAGAATACACCGCTCCAGATCCGTGAGACAGTTCTAGAAACATCTGTGCCAATTCGTGCCCTGCTTTATTTCTGTTCATTGTACTTCTTCTCATTGGGTTTACTACACATGTAATCGTTCACTTGCTTAATTTTATAGCCACATCTTCCTAGTGAAATGAAAGCTCTTCAAGGGCAGGGACTCTGACTGTTTTGTCTACTGCTGTATGTCTGGGTCCCGGAACATAGGGTCTTAGTGAATACTGTTAAAAGTTAAACAGCGTGGACAAAACACCACCACTTCCCACACTTATCTAACTTAACGTTTATGGTGACTCTGTGCAAGAGAGATGATGCATGGCGTTTTATAGAGAAGAAAGCTGAAGTTTACTTAAATTATATAAATTCCCAAAGATCACTCACCTTATAACTGGTAGATCAGGGCTTTTCTGTATATAGATTGAAATGTTACTTGGTACAATGGCTTTTTCGTTCTATGCATTCATCACACTTTTGAGGTTGATAGTCATTTAGTAATTAATTGAAAATGCTATCTAATGGTCAGTCCAGTGATGCAAAACAAAGTAACATTCACCATCTAGCTTCCGCTTCAGTTGACAACCCCATGCCAAAAATAAATAAAGAATGAAAGCGATTCTGGAAATGAAATTATTTGTTGTTCAAGCCTCAAATATTGCCACTTATCTCTGGATTTCTCCATTATGTATACAGTGTAAGTTGTCCTACATTTGTAATTCAGGGAATTATATATATGCAAGATGGCTATAAGGCTACACCAGTAAATAACTTTCTCTCAGCACCATCCTACCCCAAGTTCTCTGCTTTCTGTGGTTATCAAACTGTGTCTCTGTCATTCAGAAAAGGAACGAGATTCTGCCCATCGTTACCCAAAACACATCTTTTTTGTGTCAACTTTTCACAAATTTCTTACATTAAATACCACCATAAATGCATGGTCTCCTTTTTTTCTAGCCTTCGCCTTTCTTTTCTAGCCATACAGGTGAGATATATTCACTGTGTCTTAAAAATATCCCATTTAAATTATGGCCTAGAGTTACAGACTGCCAGATCTTACGTCGAGCCTTAGGCTGTCCTTTTAATGATTAATTAGGATTGTCAGTGTTGAACAGAGTCTCTAACACATATTAAGCAATTGTTACAATTAGCTACTTTTTTAAATGTTAAATAAGAGACACAAAGTCTCCAATTAACACTCAGCATCCATACAGAAAATAAAATATCTTTACAGGAATTTATATATCTGCAGTTTCCCCTAAGTATCTTCCACTATAATTGTCAACTTTATATTTATTGCCATTTTTCCTAACAGGATCATATGATTACAATATGTTAGAATGTGCTAATATCCAGACCCTGAAAATTTATTCAAGCTGTTTATTTTCCTTGCCAATGCGATATTTGAGAAATAATTCCATCAAAATTTATCATATATATTTCCGAACTAAAAGAGAATGCCGTGATTTGGTTTACATAGGAAGAGCAAGTAGAATTATAATATATGTGGTACAGCAACCTTGGTAAGTGATTCCATTAAAACCTGCACAATAATGGTTCTTAATCACCTAAGAATATGTCAGCTAATCCTTCTTCACACTTTATAACTTTTTTCTTAAGATACTAAAAATCTTGTGTGAAAGGAGAGAAAAGGTAGATATATATTATTTGTATCAGTGGTTCTAAACATGAAGAAAAGAGATTAGGACATGTTATAGCATTCTGTGTCTACTCCACCCCTTTTCTGTGGATCGGTAAACACATGCATACATTTACTTGTAATGATTAATTTTCTGTGTCACCTGGTCTGAGTCATAGTGACCATACTTGGTCAAACATTATTCTGAATGTTTCTGTGAGGGTGTTTTTGGATGAGATCCACCCATAAGTCAGTGGACTTGGCTAAAGCAGAATGTCCCCAGCAGTGTGGGTGGGTCTCACAGGTCAGTTGATGGCTGGAAGAGGAAACACCGCCCTCCCCTGGCCAAAGAGAGTTCTGCCACAGGTGGCTTTTGGGCTTTACTTGCGGGTATCCAGCCTGCTGACTTCGGACCTGCCACCTCTGTAACTGCATGAGCCGATTCTATTACACATGTAAAGGTAACTCATGTAAATGGTGGCATTAAAACCTTGACGATGATGCTATTTTTTATGTAAGTTTAGTTTCTTCACACTGTGTTTTAAGAGTACACCCACACACATTCACACACACAGACTCTCTCTCTCTCTCTCGCTCTCTCTCTCTCTTTCTCTCTCTCTCTCTATTTCTCAGGAAAACCCTGACTAATACAGTACTTATCCAGAGAAAAGATGAAGAAAGTTGATCACGAATATGGGAAAATTTGTTCTAGGCTATTTATTCAATACAGACCATTAAAAAATGTTAAAGTCAATCTCTTTAATCATTATATGTTTCAAAGAATATCAGATCAGAGTTTTAGTGAATTTTCAAGCTGTTTTTTGTAATAAAGTGCAGAGATGATTATTATAGGAATTTTATCAAAGTCTCATTCAGCTCCTTTCTCATAACTATCAATATGATGTGTAACAATACAGCATGATACCGTATGACGCCAAGTCAGCCTTAAAGTGTAAAAGTGTATTTGTTTTCCATGTTTTATTATGTTTTTTTTCAGACCATTAAATATATTTTTTTTCTAGAATCTAGCACCATATTAAACTAGACATTTCCTGCGTCCTTATGAAATATATTAGGAAATTAGAAAATAAATATTATTTGAGTCAGTGGAAAATGTAGGCTATATATGTGAAACTACAAGAAGTCCACATGATTAATTAAGAGCAATATATATTAACTAGTAATAAATTTCCAAACTTTCCGATATTTCAGCTTTGATTAATACAGTGATGCTAAATGCCTTTTCATCCAAATAAGAAACATAAATTACATCTTAAAGGCTTAATATTAATCCATACGGTTGATTTATGGAAGTTGAGAATTTAAAAATATATCACTTTCATGACAAAAGAATCTTTTTTGATTTACATTTTCTTTTTAAGAAAACTTAGCCAACCTATAAATCAGGGATTGAATGTGCATGTTTATTTGTCTTTATGTTATTAATATGTAAATTAATATTCATAAAGAAAAATTATTTTTATAGAGCTATTCTATGTGTGTTTAGTTTAATATGTGACAACCATATATGCTATTATCCTTGCTGAGTATTTTCTTATTTGGCCATCATTCACTAATAGAAATCCTTGCAGTAAATAGAAATCCTTTCATAAAAGCTTTCTACTTTTCTGGAGTCAGACTGTCTGGTTCTTAGTATCCAATTCATGACCCATGGAGACAGTCAACAACAAAAAATAAAATTAAGAATGACAATTCACCACAAAGCACACCATGAAAAACAGTGACTAAACTAAATAACATTGTATTCAAAGCCATTTAATGAGAAGCAGAGATTCTGGGCATTGTGTGCCATTCAGGTATGCCCCCATATCTAAGGGACTGAGTTTTCACAAATGTTAACTTCGAATGCCTGGCAAAAACAGAATGCAGATGTGAACATTACAGAGAGCTTGCCCTGTTTTGTAGGAAAGTTGAGGATAGTCTTTGAAACTTGCTGACAAGAAAATCTATAAGGAAAAAAAAGTAACAGCAATAAAGACAAATTTGGGCCATATATTTTGAAATTCAAAGAGAAGGATTTTTAATTTAATGATGCCTTAGTGGAAAGACAAAACCATCCCTGATTTAGTACTTATTCTTCTTTATTCAAACCATTCTTTTCAAATAAGAAAGCCAAGGCATTGTTTTGTTTTGTTTTTTTTTTTTTTAATGATCATTACTTTAAGTTCCAAGGAATAAAGAGAATGAGTTGCCATATTGGAAATCCCAAATGTAGAGAAGAGATAAACCACAAACACCTGAACACATCACAGGATTAAATGTTTACTGGCTACAGTTTTTCTATTTAGAAAAATGGACAATAGACGGTGCCAGGAACGTCTTGCAGAGAGTTATGGCCACCTGCATTCTTGCATAAAACTTGTAACAGATACACATTCCAAGAAAATATGCTCCTGAGGTCTAATTATTAACCTCTCATGTACATGATATTTTACCTTCTGGATATCTTTTAACATCTCGAATAAAACCTATGCTTTCGGCCCATTGGAATAACACTTTCTATCTGAAAAAATAAAAAAATTGACTTCTGTGTATGTATATATATATATATATATATATATATATATATTTGATTATATTTCTTAATAATAATATAAAAGGAAAAGATTCAAAGGTGCATTTTCTGCAGAAGGAAAATAATATGCTATTTCACACAGAAGTGATATTTAAGATTATAAAATAAAATAAGTTGTTAGGTTCTTGCTTCAAGAAAAAAATCAGATTTCTATAAATATGGAAAGAACTTAAGAGAATGAATAAATGTAAAACAAATTTTCATTTCTCTTATGCTTAATTGATCAAAGGACGATTCCTTGCTTAAAGTAAAAGTGATAATGTATTGGAGTCTATAACATGTATAAGCAAGTTTAAGAATAACAGCAACATTTTGAGGACTAGTACAGAGGAATTGGAAATATATTTTTATAAAATGCTTGCACTATTTGTGAAGCAGTATTGTGTTATTGAGGATTAACCTATGTAAGCTAAAAACGTATGTTGTAGATGCCTGGGTACCCACTTGAATGTTTAAAAAAGAAAGGATGCTGACATGCTAAGTGAGAAGATAAAACTGAATCATATAAAAGGCTCAGAAACAAAGAACAAAGGCAGGAAAAAAAAAGGAATAATAAACATGAAATTTTAATTCAACTATATTAATAATTTCTAAATATGAATGGTATAAATACACTAACTAGAGACCGAAATTCAGAGCGTTTTTTTTTTCTAAAAGGCCCCAATTCTATGTCACTGGTAAGAAACTTAATTTAAGTGTAAAGTCTCACATTGGTTAAAAGTGAATGGATGGCAGAATATTTACCAAGCCAACACGACTTAAATGAAAGCTGGAATTGCTATATTAATTTCAGGTAAAAAAAAGATTGAGAACAAGAGAATGCATGCGAGATTAAGAGGAGTATTACATAATGATTAATGGGTCAGTCTGTCACGTCTCCAAAAAGATATAACAATTTCAAATGTACACGCATCTGACAATACTGAACCAAAAGTATGTGAGGCTGAATCTGATAGAACTGCAAGGAGAAATAGACAAACCCACTATTACAGTTAGACACTTTAGCCTCCCTCTTTCAGCGATTCATAGATCAAACAGGCTGAAAATCAGAAGAGATATAGATGACTTAAACAGTGCTATCAATCATAATGATCTAATTGATGTTTATAGAATATTCCATCTAAGAACCAGAGAATACACATTTTTTTTCTCAAGCTTACATGGAATATTCACTAAGAAAACTTTCTGGGCTTAAAACACTAAAAACAAAAAAAAAAAGAAAAAGAAAAAGAAACCGTACAAAATTTGTTCTCATCCAGTGGAATTAAATTAATATAAAGATAGATAATATCCCAAATATTTGGAGACTAAATAGACTTCTAAATAAAACACTGCTCAAAAATAATACACATACTGTCTTGAGAAGTAGGAAGATGTAAATCAGTTTTTTTCTTAATGAAAAAATTCCTATGCAATTGAAGTTGGCTGGCTTTGTGACTAACTGCCACCTCACGTACCAGAAACCCAGTCCTCCTGATTTCAACTGTACTGACTCTCCTGTGTGTGCAGTGCTATGCCATTTCACACCCCAGGCCTTGAATACCTCCCGAAGATGTGCGGTTCCAGCCCTCTTAACAATCAGTCATTGGCAGCCCCTTGGCCATGCAAACATTTTGTTTTATGAACTTGATCATTCCCTATGCAATCTTGTTAAACTAGCATTACGTTTGAGATCGCCTAGAAAATTCCTAAAACGTTCTTCCTGTAATAATCCTACGTTGTTCCAAATTCATACACTTGTTCATTTACTATGTCTCCTAATTTCTGGCATTCTCACTTCTTTCCAGTATTCTGACTACTAAAGACCTTAACAGGTATAAGAAGCAAAATACACACATATTTATGCTGTGGACAATAACGTTCTAAGTTTATGGGCAGAGTTTATGAACAGCCCTTATGAAATCAGTAGTAAATATCACAGTTCTACGCAAGCACTTTGATTTGTGGTGCATGAAAATTAGTTTAGTATATATTACACTCACTTTCTTTGACAGTTATTGATAATTTCTGTTCCATGATAGTATTGACGTGATACATGTCATGCAATTGAGAATGTCTGATTGATACGATTCCTAAAACTATAATGAAGGGTCTATAATAAATACCTCTTCTAACGCATGTCATTAGATGTGAAGAAAAAAAAAATCTCATGATTTAAAAAAGGAAGCATTGAAGTAAAATGTAAGTCTCTTGTGTATCCTTTGGCATATTACTTAACTTACATATGAGAGAATAATACACACTTCAAGAAACTGTTGTGAGAATTTACAACATACATATTTGTATTTGTTTAACTGTGTATTTATACACTGCACAAGAAGACGCTATTTGAGATGTGAGAAGAGTTTAATAAACAGTTGCTGTAACTAAAAGAACTGTACTTTCATCTGTAAATTTTATTTTTTTGGTGACATGGAAACGCATCTCCTAATGAAATCAGTTTCCAAGGGAGAATATCCAAAGGCAGCTGTATTATTAAAAATAAAGTATCATATTAATATCATTAAAACACTGATTATGTCAAATCACCACCTTGATCTAGAGAAAAAATGCCATCAATTATTTACAAAGTATGGATGAAATAAAACCAAAAGCAAAAACAGGACCAGAGTCCAAGACTTTCATTCTTCTTTATTTACTTTTTCGATTGCACCAAACAGCTGCTAGAAGGGAAAAAGGTCAATTTGTGCTCTTAGATTCACATTACTGGTATAGGACATGCCTGGAGATTTAGAAATATTTAACCGCACTAGCTAACCACATTTTCCAAAAGAATAAAAAACAGATGAATAATGTAAAATCGGTTTCCCATATAAGATTGTAAGAAGCAGATCCACTGTACCTATTTCGTGATGTGTATTTATGGCCCTCGTGCTCTGCCGTAGCCACAAAGTGTTAAGCTATTAGCTTTCGCTCTCATTTGAAAGATAGCAGCTGGCAGACCTGGCCAACTTGAAGCTGCCAATCATTTAGAGAGCTGCATTTGTCTTGATTAAATAAACACCAGTTATTAAAGCTAGGCCTTGACACTGGGGAGAGCCTGTGGCTGTGTGTAGAGGGCACGTGAGGTCTGCCTGGACCAGGATGACAGCCCTGGACGTCTCTGTAACAATCAGAGGCCAGGGAGAGGGTTTGAGAACCATCCGCCTGCTCTCCCTCAGGAGAAGCCACTTTTAACCCCAGAATAATAATAATAATAATAATAATAATAATAATAATAATAATACCACTTGTATACTAAAAGAATTTTATTTATTCAAAAGAGATAGTAATATCAAATTGAACTGAAAACAATATTCCAAGTTGCACATAGCATTGTTGTTATTACAATTTTTTTTTTTTTTTTTTGGCCAAAGGAATTCTAATGACTGATGAAAGTTTTCATTTCTCTCTTGGAAAGGGTACTGTATGTTCTAAAAGAAGATATAAATATCGTTATAATACAGGTGAGCCATTCATTTAAAAGGCTTTCTGGTTAAAATGCTGTGATTGTGCTGTAGCTAGAAATTGAATATATCCAATTCCATGGGAAAGAATAATCATTTCTGTACGAAATCTAACATATTCTGCAATATTTTGTCTAGCTAAAACAACGTTTGCCACCAAAATAGGATAGAATCTATGCCAATTGAAAAACTGCCACTTATCTAAGTGAATTTATGTATTTTTCAATTGGGCATTATACCTTATGTGATAGATTACTAAATGATGTGCTATTTCAAAATCTCAGTGTGTTTTTCATTTCCAGCTATTGCTTAGAAGTGATAGTTCGAATTACAATATTCTGCTGAAAATATATTGTAAATTGTGATAAGACTATGGTTATTCATATGGAGTTGCCAAAGGTCGTTCTACAAAATATATGTATATTTATGTATGTATATATCTCAGAAATCTCTTTCTCTACACACACACACACACACACACACATATATATGTTATACATATATGTTATATACATACATATGTATATGTGTGTGTATAGAGAAATTTCTTAGATGGTACATATATATATATATATACATATATATATATATACATATACATATATATACACATACATGTGTGTGTATATATCTATCTTGTCAATGTACAACAGGGAAGGAAATTTAGAATGGAAAAAGAAAGTTAAGGGTTTGCTCTTCTGTGATTCTTCTTTCTCACTTAGAAATGAGGTAGACTATCAGAAGGACTTTTTCCGTTATTCAAAGTGTCCTCAGCGGGAGGGAAATAGTGGCAGTGGGGCACACCATGCAGAAGTCTGCTGAACATGAACTGGTGAATTTAGCTAACATCTTCATGGCATACTACTGGCTGTCTTTGTGGACTGTGAAACTAAACGTTTTTTAAGACTGAATTATACTATTAAAATAAGCTACCTCTATGCAGCTTTCTGCTCCTCTGCCGACCTGGTTTATCCCATTATGTAGATATGAGCATTATGTAACGTAAAAGGTGTTATTAGTGTTTACATAGTGAGATTTTCAAATATTTTGTTGACTTTTTAAGCTAGTATTACATAAAATTAATTTTTTATATAGATAATTAAATTCAAAGAAAGCTTTTGCCTGAAAAATTGAATTTCAATTAAAACACTTTTGTTTCAAGAATGAACTAGGTAGTTGACAGTTTTCTTTTATTTTACATGCAAATACAAATCAGAATCTAAATTCGTTCCTAATAATATACTGATAAATTTATCTCACACTTCCAACTTTATTATGTCTTTCGATCTAGATTATGTTCAGTTTCAATTTCAGTGTCACACAGTTGTCACATCTAAATTTAAAACATTAAAGTTTTGGAAACCTATTTTATGAATTTGCCATATGTTTGTTCATACTTTTTAAACCATATTATAAGGCTATACTTTAAGGACTATGAAGTAGGAATTAATGATTAGTTTAAGTTGTAAATTCAGATACATTTCACATGGTATTTATTTGAATAAATTAAGTGGTGAATTTTTAAAATCTTAAATATTCTAAACAAAGTGCTTTTCATATATATTTAATAATGAAATTGGAAAATATGGTAATTATGCCTTCATAAAATATAATACTCCAAATTAAAAAGATATAACTTATATGTAATGGTTGAATGTTTTATTAATTTGATATTTTTTGCAATGAAAACTGATATTAATATTTTCAATATTAGTATAAAGAAAAATAAATCTACATGACAGAACCATGAAAATGCCATTGACAGACATTAAATATACATGTAAAATTATGAAATGGTACTGACTCTTGAGACACAATGCCATCTATATCATTAATCTTAGGAAAAATATTAAACTATAGTGCTCAATTGGAAACATATATATGTATCATACTCAACATATCAACAAACTTTAAGAAAAAGAACAAAATAATTCAGTAAGGGTTCTGCAGATTTCTAAAAATTTTACAAGATTTTAGTGTATGTCTACAGTTCAGAGATTTTAAAAGTAAAAATAAATGCTATTCAATGAACATAGTATTTCTTTATGTGTTTTTGATATATTTCTTTAACTAGATTTTAAAGGCAGACATTTTTGTTGTTTCCAAATTTTTGTATTTACTGATATCCCCAGGGCAAAAATCTACTTTTAGCAAATGTATGACATCCTTGAATCGAGAGAAATATACAGTTAAAATTGGGATAGATATAATGGGTGGTAATCACACAACCGAATATATAGATGTCAAATTATAATGTACACCTGAAAATTGTATAATTGTATTAACAATGTTACCCCAATAAACTTAATTTTTAAAAATGGGATAGATATTAGTAAGATACCTTTTAGTAAGATCGTATCAACCTATAGTCCCATTAACAGTATAAGATAGTTCCTGAATTACTGCCCCTTAAAAATGCTAAGGTGATACTTCACTGTTGTTTTATTTCATAGCTTTTACTCTTTAGTATTAATTTTAATTAATTTTCTCTGAAATTAACTTCTTTTCATTATACCATTTTTAATTTTCTTGTTTTTTTAAATGATATTTTTAAGCATAGAATTAGCAGTTTATGGACAAATTTTGGTCTCATTTTTAATAGTATCTAAATGTGTGATGTTTAAAAGGCATCTTTATTAGGTTTATAGTAATGGTAGCAACATTTTTGATTTTCTATGTTTTAAAAGAACTTGTGTCATAAAAAATACCTTTTGGATGCAGATGTTCTTAACCATATATTGGAAATTGAGAAGTCTATATTTTTTTAAACTTGTCAATGTTTTCATGTTAAATAATTTTTTTAATCCAAAAATAAAACTGACTTTGTTGGTTCTTTCCTTTTTGCCTTCTTCTATCCCCTCTTCACTTCCTTCCTTCCTGCCTGCAGGTGTCTGTTAATCAGTTGTCATATGCCAGGGTCTATGTTAGTTCAGTTTTCACATCTTACTGCTAAGACAATGTCTCAACCAATCTGATTTCCTCCTGAACCTCTACTAAGATTCTTACTTTCTGATTAACTAGGAAAATGTTGGCAGTGGTTAGTAAGTTTGCTAAACAATAGGATTCCCCAAAGCACATCATTCCTAGTGAGACTTGTCCTCAAAATCTTTTCTTTAAATACCTTTCATATCTAAACTCAGCTTGTAACTTTCAGTTACATAGAGAAGTAATATAAAGGCACAAAATAGCTATTTCTAAATAATGGCACATAAGTGAAAAATATCTTGACTTCAAAGTTAGTTTTATAAGATTTTGAGAGCCACAAGCATGCAATCTGAAATCAATGTATTGATTAAGTTTTTCTCATATCTCAGATTTGGTTCTGTTTTATAACATGTTCAGTAGGAGGGGGAAAAAAAACCCTATTTTTATTTTAACTTTTAGTACCATCCTAAACTTTAACAAAATTAAATATCATAAGGTTGATTATCAAATTTAAAAACACTTTAATTCTTTTTATCCAATGACTCATTCAATAGATTAATTAATTGTACACCTGTTCTTAAAGGTTGATATCTATTAAATACCAAAGGAGTTAGAATCAATAATGCATTATTCCTTTGTATTAATTCTGTGTACTGTTTCATTCTAATTTTAGGTGAATACATGTAAATGAGTGGAATCTCAAAAACTCCTGTGACATTTTAGAAGTAATAGAACTGTTCTACGTTCTGGGCATTTACCCAGAAAAAAAAAACAAAAACACTAATTCCACTCCTCAGTATTTATCTGAAGAAAGCAAAAACAGTAATTAAAAAAATGCATATTCTCCTATGTTCATTGCAGTATATGACAATGTATTAAAAATTATTGGGGTGACATTGATTAACAAAATCAAATAAATTTCAAGTGTATCATTCAACAGTGAGCTATATATATATTGCATTGTGTGTTCACTACCCAAAGTTAGATTTCTTTTCATCAGCAAATATTTGACCCCTTTTACCCTTCCTCGCCTCCTACCTACCCCCTCTTTTCTCTGGTAACCACTAATCCACAGTTCGTGTCCAGAGCATGTGTTCATCATGTTTGTTGCTTTCAGTTTCATATCTCACATGAGTGATATCATGTGGCTCTCAAATTTTTCTGTCTTGACTTATTTCACTTAGCCTGATTATCTCAAGATCTATCCATACTGTCACAAATGGCTGTACTTCATTTTTTCTAATGATTAAGTAATATTCCATTGTACATATGTATCACATCTTCTTTATCCAGTCACCTATTGTAGGACATTTCAATTGCTTCTGTGTCCTGACCACTGTGAATAATGCTTCCATGAATATTTGGGGTGCATATATATTTGCAGATAAGTGTTTTCAGGGTTTGGGGGTAATACCCAGAAGAGGGGTTGCTGGATTATAGGGTAATTCTTAGTTTTTTGAGGATACTCCATACTCTTTTCCTTAGTGGCTGTATCAATTTACAGTGGCACCAGCAACCTCTCCTACTCTTATTATTTGTCCTGTTTATAGCCATTCTAACAGATGTGAGATGGTATTTCATCGTGGTTTTGATTTGCATTTCCTTAATAGCTAGTGAAACAGAGCATCTTTTCATATGTCAGTTGGCCATTTGTACATCTTCTCGGAAGATGTGTATGTTCAAGTCCTCTGCCGAACTTTTAGTTGGATTCTTTATTTTGTTGTTGTTGTTTAGTTTTATGAGTTATTTGTATATTTTGGATTTTAGGCCCTTAACAGAGGTGTGACAATTTTAAGACATGTCCGCCTCTACTTTGGAACTCCTCTCATCAAGAATTGGGGTCTATAACCTCTTTCTTTTGAAGTTGGCTGGACCTGCCTTAGGGACACATTTTTAGCTAATTTCGAGTTAGGTTGGAAAATGTCTCTCAGTATCATGCTGGCTTACTTCTCTGGGAGACTGCATGGGGCTCAGCCCAGCAAATCCATACTCGAATTACAAAATCCAAAAAAAAATCTGAGCAAAATAGAATTGTTATTTTAAGCCATAAAGTTTTTTAGTAGTTTATTAACCATTATATTTATGAATACTTAATATGTTGACATATTGCATATATGTATAAATATCGATAATATTCAAAATAGAGTGTTTTCTTATTCGTCTCAATCCATCTACTTTTAAAGCTTGCATACACAATAATATATAATCAGTGTGTCTCCCTTATTGATATTAAAGTTAGGCTAAATATTTTGTATTTATTAAAAAATTCTGAGTCAATCTTTTACATCCCTCCTCTGATTCATGGACATGTACATATAGAATGAATTCAGAGAAGAATTTCAAGATCAGAGATTATGTGCATCCAAAAAAATTTTTAATTATTTTAAACTTGTTGTATTTTATTAATTTATATTTTCATCTACTTTTTTCCCCAGTAAATATGTACCTAATAACTTTGCCAACAGATTTGTTCACAAACTTGAGCTATTGTCAATCTTATTTTTAAAAATGGCATTTATATGGACTCACTTATTTCTATAATTTGAGAGAGATTTAGCTTCTCTTTATACTAAAGAGTCTTGTACATTCACCTATAAACTGTTTAAATACAATTATTGGTCTTTTTCTTATCCAGTAGTGGGAAGATATAATAAGTAGTCACCTATTGTCTGTCAGATGAGTTGCAATATATACAAGTATGTTATATATACAAGTATCTCAATTATTTCTTTTACAACATCTGATATTTTAAATTCATATTGAGACACATTTTTTTTACTTTATGTTTGTGAAACAAGTTCTCAGGTGTTCTTTATTTTTATTGCTTCATAGTTTCTATCTAAACCTTTAATTTATTTGGAATATATACCTTGTACTATAAGGCCCAAAATTTTGCTTTCTGTATGTGGCTACTCAGATTTCTCAGCATCATTTATTGAATAATCTATGTCTCAAAATAAGCCAAGATTCATCTTTACCATGTTTAATTTGCATGTATGTTTCTTTATTTCTTCATTTTCTCTTCTTTTATCAGTATGTATACTTATTAGTACATAAATATCGCATTTTATTAACTATCCTGATTTGATATTATGATTTAATGTCAAGTAAGGCTATTCTCCCACCATTTCTCTTTCTAAAATTTTTCTGGGTCACTGCTGCTCACTTATTTTTCCATAAGAACCTTGAATTAGATCATCTATTTCCTATTGAAAAAGAAACAACAAAAAACTTGTGCTTATTTTTATTGACATCATCTTAAAGCTGTGAGTTACTTAAGGAAAAACAAAAATGAAATATTTTCTATTTTGAATGAATGTCAAATGCTTTTCCATTTATTCAAGTGTACCTTGAACACCCCTTAAGAATGTCTTTAGGTAAGTTTTGATATTTATTTTGAATCTGTCTTTTTTTGTGTTTATATTGCTTTTGAAATAAAACATTTTATTTCATTACAACTGCTGTACATATAAAATTAGTGAATATATATTTATTTTATTCCATCAGTTTATACATTCTCTTATTTTGTAACAGAAATTGGTACAATCCCTGCAGGTTTCTGAGTTTATTATTATTCCTTTGCAGCATTTAAAAAATTTTCTCTATCCATGTTTCATAGTTCTCACTTCTCTGTTCTAAATATATTGGCTATTTATTAATATTAATTAATTTCAGAATATTGTTACTTAATAGTCTAATATTGTGCATTCTTGTCTTGATTTAACTCTAGTGAGGATAATGCTTATATTTTTCCATTAAAACAAACTGGCTTTTTGCGTGAAAAGGATAAATGTTTTATTTTTAATACTGAAGATGTATGTATTTATTTCTAATTTATTGAGGGTGTGTGTGTGTGTGTGTGTACGTGCACATGCACATACATATGTGTTGACTTGACTTAGGATTCTCACCACCAGACCAAGATTTTCTCTAATTATATATTCCAAGCAGCACCTTCTTAGTCTCCCCATCTGTTCCATTTCTAAAGACCCTGTAATCAATTAGCCTTCTTCACAATTCTCTGCTGATCAAAACACTCTGATTACTAATTTGTCCCTGTGGCCTAGTTATGGTAATTTCACCCACCATTTATTCTACTGGGCTCTGTGAAGGTTAAGTGCTACCAACTGGCTCCAGCCACTCAAAATGTTCATTATTCCCATTGAAAGCAGGGGGCCCAATTCCATCGCAACATCTCTCGCAATCATCTCTTGCCTAGAAAGAACAAAAATAAACCCAGAGATTTTCAGAGGTGATGGTGTACTTCCCTCTTCCATTCCCCCAATGCATTTTGGTTCATTCAGCATTCTACATGCAGAAATGTATTTCATATCTTACTGTGGAATATAGTTAAGTAGGGGATCTCTGAGCATAAATTGAACCCGTATTATTGAATCTAGCTTCAGTTAACCAGGCTAGAGACTCTTAATGTCACTCACAATCTTTTTTAAGCCAACACATTAAATCCCATATCATTAAAACAAGTCTTCGCCTCCTCTTTGTTAGTCTAATCGTAACATCCTCTTTTCTACATGATCCCCAGTCTCTTGCCATTACAAATTGGTAAGGCTCCACAGGTCTTTTAAAATATAGACATCTTCCGTCTGGGCTGTGCTAACATTTAATTTTCATAGTAGCTGAAAGACTGGTGGACGCTAAGGGCAACTGACATCCTCTTGTGACACAACTGCCCCGGTGAAAGACATTAGAATGTATTTATACAGGGAACAACTCAGATGTGAGACAGGACACTCTTATCTCAATAAGCAGCATTCAGGGATAATTGAGGATTTTCAGCTCCATCAGGGTCTACCTCAGTGTCTCATTCCCATTCTTTAAAGACTCAATACTTCTCAAATATGGGATCCTCTCAATTCCTAAAGCCCATTATTAAGATCTATGTCCAAAACTACTGCTGGTATAAATTATAGAACCATTAGAAATAGAATAGGAAAAGATGGAATACTTAAATAGGTATGAAAGAAAGAGTTATGGGGTGGCATTGCTTAGGAAAATTGACAAGAGTTGCTAAGGCAACCCAGGGCTGCCAAGAGCACCTTTGTACCTAAAGAAAGAGGGAACCCTGTGGAAGTGGGTGCCTTGACCAAAGCAGCAACCTTTGGTAAAGTGCCTGTTAAGGAGATGGCCGGAATGATAAACACCCACTATTTTTCTCTTCCTTCTTTTAGAGGCCCCACTATTTCCTCTCATTAGCCAAAACTCATCACAGGAGGCAAAGGTATCCTATTTGTGCAGAACAAAAGCGTCAGCCTTTCAGGAAACAAAGGATGTGAGGAAGGGAAGTGGGGGAAGGGAGAATATGTGGCTCAGTGATACTTAGCCTTCCTCCTCTGCCTCTTGCACACCGGGTCCAGAGAATCCCCTGACATTGACTGGAATGCCCACGTTCCTGTTGCACCAAACAAGAAATTTTGGGTTTTTCAGTTCATGGTATGGCACTCATCTTTAATTACAATTATAATGGCTCTTGTATGTTTTAATTATCTGTATAGGTTATATTCTGCATCTTAGATCTTAAATTTCATTTCTCATGCTCCAGGGTCTATCTATCTTCATGACTTTTGGTAGCCAGAATCTTCTTTGGGAAGATCTGCATTTTAGCTGGTTCTGGAATTTGCCTTGCATTGTCCTTGCTAACATGAAATGGAAAGAGAAATGCTGATTTTATACCCCACTATACTCAGGCTGGAAGTATTCCCACCAAATTGTTTTATGAACCTTCCTTTATTTGATATGAAGACTATAATAAATTGTATCAAATGTCAACATTCCTTTAATTAACTGTATGCCAAATTAAACTATCAATAATTAAAAAGCAGACCAGAACAAAAATTCATATCAACTGGTAATAAGAAATGTTTTCAAATGTTATAAATTTGGCTTCCATTATCTACTCACATGCAGGTTGCCCACATCAAACTCTGTGTGCTCTTCAACAACCTCAGTATATATGACCTGAAACTCTCTGGCATGTTTCAACACTGTATAAAAATTTAGTAAGAGTTCAACATAGCATTCAAGTCTAAATCAAATGTGAAATTATCTATTTTGAAAAAGGAATAACAAAACTTTTTAAATTAATCAGCTAAATATTGTTTTAACATTATAAATACATTAAATATCAATTATTTTTGAAATATCAATGCTATTGGCATGACTCACTTACATTTTTCTAAATTTAATTCTAACTATCCTTGCAGTTGGAAGTTGATTATTCACTAAGGAAGCAATTATACCCTTCAGAGTCATCAGTTACCATCTCTGTTGGCCAAGTTCTCAAGACTAGCATAGGTTTATTCAGAAGAATGATTGGTTTCTTGGCTGTTACAGTGATGGGCATGGAAAGCCCATTTAATAGCCATTATGCCAATGACTCTGAACAAAAGAAGATGATTGCATAGCCCTTGTCCCTATATCATACTGAATGATATCTGCAGCCTCCTAATCAAGTGATTAAATAATTTGAATGTATTTTTATAATGTTTTCAGCTCTTATGATGTATAAATATATTCTCATATTAGGTATTAACATGAAAGCTGATTATTACTCTCTTTTAAGGTTTTATATGACTGAGGTATAACAGTTTCTAAAGTCATTCTACTTACACTATTTATTTGTTTTTGATGTTTATTTTCCTGCTCCCAAT
The DNA here is from genome assembly GCA_004027375.1 of Macroglossus sobrinus. Lineage (NCBI taxonomy): Eukaryota > Metazoa > Chordata > Mammalia > Chiroptera > Pteropodidae > Macroglossus > Macroglossus sobrinus. Next base: position 462,410 of record PVKZ01000868.1, on the reverse strand, counting down.
TCTAGAAAATAGACTTGTCATGTTACTAGCTTATGACATCTTTCATAATAACAAATAAAAGACATATAAAACTGCCCTATATACAAGTAAAGTTTGCTCTTCAATTAAGATTTCTGCAATCTAAGATATATAGGTCACTTATCCTGTTTGCTACTCAATTGCCAGATCACTAATGACATTTTAATTTCCTTTTATAGGATTATACAATGGAAATGAACTTTAAACCATGTTTCACAAAGGGAAATACGCCCTATACCCGTAAGATTTATTCTAATAAGTAAATAGCATGTATTTTTAAAGTTGTCGTCTGGTATTAGTGAAATGAGCTCCTAGGTTCTGTAACTGGATGCCACATTAGTCATTCCTATTACAATCAACCTTCTATTCAGATGTTCTGTGACACTTTATCACACTAAAGAAAGTATGCTATATTTTATGATGGTGACTATTTCGGTGATAAAGATTTTTTTTGTCAGTTCATTGAGAAAATGAAGTACTTTAGCCTACATAAACCCTGGTAAAAATTAGAAAAAAATCAAGGCAAGCCATATATTTTTAAATGTTCAGGTAGAAATGTGTCTTTACCTTAACAATTATAGCAGATTTAGGATTATTATCCTCTCAGTTCTGGGGGATATGTTTTTTTTTTTTTAATAGCTCTTGTATTCCTCCCAAATTTTGTTTATCTTTTTATTAATTTATCTATATTTTTACTAAAAGTTACATTTCTTCCAAGTATTAGTCATGTCTACTTTTCCTAACTATCTCCTTAATAAATAATAAAAAAAAAAATAGAACACTCATGATTATCCTCATTAGGATAAACTGTGAAATCTCAGAAGTGAGCTGATGAAATGGATATGAGATTTGATTGGGCACTGCATTTATGGCTCACCGGGGCGATTTCTACATCACTGTGTATTCTAACCTGGGAAATATTTGCTTTTTATTCATCTAAGCTTCTCTGCCCATCTCTTTTAATCATGCAATAAACGAGAATGTAGGATAGTTAACATTCACAATTTTCCTATAAAAAGAAAAATAACTTTTTAAAAAATAATAATTAAGATAATAATATATACACTACCTGTTTGGAAGACACTAGGTTAGTGTTTTCCTCTGAGTAAAGAAGAATCATACAGTTGACCCCTAAGAACACAGGTTCAAACTGTGCAGATCTACTTAACATATGGAGTTTTTTCAATCAATAGTGTAAATGTATTTTCTCTTCCTTGTATTTTCTTAACATTTTCTGTTCTCCAGCTTATTATAAGAATACAGCCTAATACATATAACATACAAATATGTGTTAATCAACTGCTCATGTTATCAATAAGACTTCTGGTCGACAGTAAACTATTAGTGGTCAAATTTTTGGGCAATTCAAAAGTTATGTGTGGATTTTCGACTGCATGGGAGTCAGTGCTGCTAACCCCCACATTATCCAAAGGTCAACTGTGCATCATTATATATTTACTCAACAAAAGAAGTAAGGGCTAATTTGCATGAATAGCATCAATCATGAAAAGAAACCCAGTAGTGTACAGCATATAGTAATAATCCACTAAATAGGAGTTGAATTAATGAACATCAGAGAAAAACAAATAATGCTAGTTTTCAACTATGGAATATAGAATAATGGAGAACTGGGAAATGCCAGGAATATTCAATCAAATGCATCTCGAATATTATATAAATAATTTGGATACATATTATGGCAGATCAAGATTCCATGGCATAAAATTGTATTTACTTGAAATGTAAGTACTTTGTAAAAATTAAACAAGGTAGCGTTTCTAGTAAAAAGAGTACTTTTACCTGCAGGTGTATCTGATAAAGAAAATATATTTTATCATCTGGCATAAAAAGTGTTGATAACAACTATTCTTTATTAAGTGTTTACTTGATGCCAGGCAGTGTGAAAATGTATATTAGTTGGGATAGGCTACATGCCATAAAAGATATGTAAAAATATCACTGACTTAACAACATGAATGTCACAGCTTATTCATGTCATGGTGCCATTGTTTTGGGAGAGGAGATGGCAGAGGAAAGGTTTCTGCTTCAGGAGTTCATTCAGAGACTCAAGTTTCTTCCACCTTGTGGAATTTTCATGTCTTTAACACGTAATTAATTACAAGACTCTTTAAATCTCGTAGGCTAAATTTTGTTTTTTAAAGTTTTCTGTCTACAGGAAGAGAAGGTGGAGAAAGAGTACACCCTTTGAAATACCTGGACCCAGGGGAAATATACCTCACTCTTCACATGTCCCCAAAGCACCCCCCCCCCGAAAAAAAAAAAAAAAAACACCAAAGGCTACAGTTTCTATAAACCTGTGATAAAAATTACACTTTGGAAAAATAAGTTAGTCACAGAGTAAAGTGTCAATTAACAGAAACACTGACTAGTCAATTTAAAATAATCGTGAAAAAAAATATTAACAAATATTTGAGTTGATCTGAAGATTTATTGAAATTTCATTAGAGCCCATCGCTCTTGAGTGTTTAGGCTAGACAGTTTGAAAGGATGATCTAGATACATTTTCAAAAATTATAAATCCAGTATAACAATATGTCTATACCTCTTAACCCTTACAGACTAAAAGCTTTCTTTTAATAATATTTTATAAAATTTTCTTTACTATGCTGTAAGTTAATAAACAAATAATCTAAACTGCATACATATAGGTGCAGGTTATACTTTTAAAAATCACTACAACAATATAATGAAAAGAAGAAATTTAGAAAGCAATGCATAATAAAATTCTATATGAGTCAGTATATAAAAGCCTGGCACAACTATGGACAAAGTGACAGTGAAGTTATTAGATGCTTGCACCCATGTATGAAAAATGTTTAGATATATAACTGTAATTTGCCATTTAAATAAACATTGCCGACACATTCTCTTTCTACTTGGCATTCTCTAATAAATGTTGAATAAGTATTTTGTGTTGCCATTTGTGATGGTTATTTTTATGTATCAATTGTCTAGGCAATGATGTACACAGATATTTGGCCTAATAGAACTCTAGTTCATTCCTTGAGAGTGTTTTTGGATGAGATTAACATTTAAATTGGTGGACATTGAGAAAATCAGAATGTCCTCCATAATGGGGGGTGAGTCTTATCTAATCAGTTAAAGGCTAAAATAGAACAAAATATTTACTTCCCAATATTTTGTTCATGTCATTGTAGGTGCCCAGCTCAGCCTCTTCATTGTCACACACACACACGCTCAGAGAGAAGGTGTCATAAGAAAGGTGAAGAGGACCATATCCACACTTATGCCTCCATGAAAGTGTTGCTTGCTCCTTTTATACTTTCTCTAACTGAAATTATGAGGAGCCACTATTTGAATCCTGGCTTTGCAATTCAAAGGCAATAACAACATTTAAAACACCAATGCTACTAATAAAAAAATGACTATGCTACTGAGTTTATAACTTAAGGTAAGTCATTCAACCTCTTTGGACATGCATTTTCTTATATAATATGGAGCATATGATCATTAAAAATAGATCATAAGAGGGATGAGATGATCTGACTGTAAAATAACACTGCAATCCCCAGGCAGTCAGGCTGTCCCATGCATGTGTCCTATTCACAAACAATGTTACTTTCGAGAGGTTGGTATGGTAGTATATCTTATCATGAATAAGTTTTGTGCCAGCCATTTTGGGAATTATGAGTCCGCAAAGATATAACTTCTTTCTGGTTCTCTTAGAAATTCAGAACTCTCATACATAAAGCTACTGATTTAACAGAGGTAACGTGCTCTAATACCTTTTGGTTAAGGTTTATTATCAAAGCTTGGAAATATTTAAACTCCTTTAGTAGAAATAACACTACTAATATATATGTATATATATACATATATATATATATGTATATATATACATAAAACATATATACATATATGTGTATATATATATACATATATATATATGTGTATATATATATATATATATATATATAAATATCATATACATAATAAATATCACCCAACATCTGTGCAAGTTTTAGTTCCTTTTGAATAAGTTTTTGTTTGTTTCATCAATTTCCCTGCCAGACCTTGGAACAGGAATTACACTTTATTCACTGGTGTGTCTGGCATATGCCAGATATTTCTTAACATAATGAGATGTGCTATAATTTAGAAGGAAAAAGAGTCATTGGGCAGCTTTATTGAAGCTGAGCAGCTTTTCCATAATCCGGATGGTTTCTGGTACAGGCTGTGTGACATCTTTCTGACCACAAGGCCCATCACCAAATCAGGACAGATTACCATCTGTTCATTCTGGAATATAATTCAGAATTAAGCTGTAGCCACACATGGCTCTGCTGTTGGACGTGGATCGGGCTCTCCGGTACGCCTTTGTGCACACTTGGCCTTCACAGAACCTTCCCAGGTGGAGTTCATCCTCTTCAATCCAATGGGTCCAGCCTCGATTCTTCTCTTCCCCCTTCTGGACTCAAGTTGTTATTGAAAAATATAATCTGTTAATCTATGTATGCATTACAACTTTCTAACCTTACTATTACATAATGTTCGTCTTTAATGTACTTTGTTTTAGGAATTCTGACAGAATTTCTAAGTTACTGCTTCACCTTTTGCTTCAGAAAATGTTAACAATTTTTGGAGCATTTAGAACAAGTGAAAATCAATTTCTTCTTCATAGCTAAGAGTAAAAGCTATTCAGTACCTCCAATCATTCATAAATGTATATAAAGAAAAACACTTAAAACACATTGATCAACTGACAGAGCCAAAATGAGAGAAAGCTTGCTGATTTCATATCAATCACAACTCAGCAAAAGATTTTGTTCCACTTTCCTTTTAGATAAACTTACATAGTAAAGCAATACATACATACATGTATACGTACATACATACATATGTCCACCAATTTAAGATACTTACAATAGCATTGTTTAGAGTAGTATGAATAAGTAAAAAATAGCTTGGATATCTTTAAAGATGATATTAATAAATATTTTAAAGATAAACTGGATATTAAGAACCTATTTCACATCAGCATGGCAAATATAAAGATTTTGTTTTCCTTGGGATTTTTATCATTTTTTATTATTAATACAGTAGAGTGATCTAAGTTCAAAATTTTAAAATATAACTCATGTGATAGATATTGTCATTAGCCATTTCAGGATGCTACTCACCACTGGACTACAATAAATTATTAATAAAACTGCTGTTTAGGGGTGATCAAATAATTTTGTCAGAGAACTTTATGAGGTTGGTGGCAGGTGTAAATACTAACATGTAATATGATTATAACACGGTGACATGTAATATTGCATAATATTATTCTTTGATTTTTTGGGGGGGGCAGTTAGGAATGGTGATTTGAGCCTCAAAAAATTTATCCTCTTAGGACTTTTGACAGTTCCAAAAACAATATTAATAACTTTTTTTCTTAAAGCCTATTAGCTCCACATGAAAATTTTAGATATGGAGATGATCTTTCTGATATTTGATTATGAGAAAGAAGGAAAAAAAGAAGGATAAGTTTCTCTATATATTCAGATATCTACGTCATTAGCATTTTTCATGAAAGTAGACAATTTAATGACAATTTTCACTTTCATAGAACCTTGATATCTCGTAGAAATCTCAGTCACTAGAAACCAGTGTCACTCATATACTATTGTATATAATCTAACACTACTGTACCCCTTTTACATCATTATGAGCTACTGTTTTGAAGAAAGTTTATTTATGTCAAACCATTAGCTTTAATAATATTGATTATAGTAGATACAGTTGTAGTTGTTAGTCAACATTGTGTAGACTAAATATAAGCTCCTCATGCAGGAAGGTGGTAATTGATATAAGCAGTGTAGGACAAGATGGGTTTAAAATTCATGGAAGAGAATCTAGATCCGATTCAATAAAGAAATTTCCTGAGGACCATCTGAATCAAGTTTATCTATTTCTTAATGGAAAGGAACTAATAACCCATGTCAGGCCTTTAATTTTGTATGAAAACATTCAGTATATAAGAGTGTAACTCAGGACCGGGTGTGCAGCCATTTTCAACTCTTTAAAAAAATTACAAAGAAGTGATTATTTAACTTTCATTAAATATGGATACCTGAAGTTACTGGATCGCCTTGACCTTTAAAGTCAGAACACCAGTCTCACTCTAGTTAAAACTACAAATTTTGTAGGGAGTTTAAGCACAGGAAGATTTATATCTGATATTTGCTAAAGATCCACAGTTATTATATTAATCTCTGTGTTGGTTTCTTTAAATCTAATGTGAGGCCATAACAGAACCCACATCATGGAGTGGTTACTCCTTTCAGGAAAAAAAATAATTTAAATAACTTAAATTAATCGAATATGCTCCAACACACCACTGATGTTCTCAAAAACCAGGAAGTTTGATATACTAAAATCAGTCAATTTATGTCGCATATATCACCTATTAAAGGATTCATGTATAATTTTAAAATAATTTTAGAACAACTATATATGAACCTTTCCATCAAGGAAATGCAACAGCTATGTCCTTTTAGAGGCCAAATGTAAAGCAATTTCCATTTTCTTAAATATGTTGTCTTCCACAAATCACCTTACATGATTCATTGATGCTTCCTTCATTTATCAAAAAGTTACTGAGTGCCTGATGCATACTAAGCACTGTGTTAGGTTCTAGAAAGGCAATAAAAGCCATCACTTACTTTTTGTCTCACAGGATTACACAGTAAAAGTATGAGTAGTGCCAGAAAACAGCTTCCTGGCAGGATGGTAGAAAGAAGGTACTTTGGACTATAGTGCCAAAAAGCAGACAGAATCAGTGATCTCCAGAAGTTCAACAGCCAGAGAACGATTCTAAATGAGGATGGACTAACTAATTCTACCCCTAGTGTGTATGCAGGTTCCAGAGCTGCTCCTTGGTGCCATGTCCAGGGGATAGAGAAACTTTGACCAAGAAACCCAGCTAGAAAAAGAAAGATGCATGTGACCTATATGAGAATATTCGAGGGTTCCCACAAGAGTGCCCCAGAAGCTGTAGAGCCCAGTCACAGCATCCCCATGGCCTGGAACCAGGGAAAATGTAGCCTGTCCTCTCTGCAAAATGCCCAGAATCTCATTCTCCATAAGAACTAGATTAATTTTCTAAAGTTGCTTGAACACAGTATCAAGAAGATTGAAATAACCTAGTACAGAGAATGAATTAAATGTGAGTGTGTGTGTGTGTGTGTGTGTGTGTGTGTGTGTGTGTGTGTGTGTGTGTTTGTGGAGATATGATGACATTCTCACATCTAATCATACTCCCTAACTTTCAAGACTCTTACCCTTACCTTCCACTCTGTATCTCTTAAGATATGTGTGGGGAGAAGGTGAAGGGAAGGGAAAAGAAAAAAAAAAAAACAAGCAGGTAGCAAAAGCATAAAGTTTTTAAAGTATTTGGAAGAAAAGGATGTGAGGTAGGCCTCTTGCCCCATTGAAATTGGGCATCAAAACCTAAAAAGAAAATGGTTTTAAAGTGATCTAAATACCACTGTCCAGCTACATATCTTTTAATATTTGAACCTTTGACACAAGTATAATATTTGTAACTGAAGCATTTATGTGACTAGTGTAAAAATGTCCCTTGTTGCTTGTAGTATCATGCAGTGGCCGCAGCAGGGTCGTGGTTGAGAAGAGGGCCTCAGAACAAGGCTGTTTGGATCGAATTCTGGTTCTGAGTGACCTTGAGCAAGGTGTTTAAACCTCTCCCTCTCTTCATAGCAGGATCTACATTATAGAGTTGTTATGCAAATGTATACAAGTCAAACTGTGTAAGTTATTAGGAGGAAAGCGTGATAAATAGTAATTATTTAAGAGGCATTAACCATGTTATATAAAACCCTTCATGAAGCATTATGCTAGATAATACCTTTAGTAACTGGAGCAAAAAAAAAAAAACATGAAGATGATGGCATATTTGATTTACTTTAGGAATAAAAAAATATTGAAAGATGAAGGTAAAGTTCCTATACTTTGAAGTTATAACTCTTTATTTCTTGAAAATATTTAAAAATTGAGATATAGTATTATAGGGGAAAAATTCATTCATTTTATATATAAATCTCTTATCCGGTGAAATTTATGATTAATGCTGGTTGATTTATTTACCTCTAAAGAATCAAAAATAAAATAAATGGGGAAAATTTGAACCTCCTAGTATTAAATCAGAAACTGTGACCTTGAATGCTTCAATAAAATTAAAAATGAAAACAAGTTTTAAGTAGAGTTTTTTTTTTTTTTTTTTAAATCTCGACTTTCTAACTAATGTGGGCTCAAAAGTCTCTATTATTTGGTTCTGGGAGTGAATATACACAAGGTTATTATTGAATTTTAAGGATTAAAAAGGGCAATGATATAAGAAGTTATCTGTTTTTTCTTTCTATGAGTTCCCTTCCTTCTGATCTTTTTCATCTATTTTCAAACGTTCCACCCGCATTTCTAAAATTTCTCAGGGGAAATAACATGAACTTAATTTAAAGGCGTACCACCCTTCTCATATCTAGTAGGTTTTTGGAGAGCTCTATAGAGAGGGTCCTATGATACCATAAAATGCCTTCAGGTAAAGAAAGGGGAAAAACAAGTTCAGATTTTTTTTTTAACCATTAACGTTCTAGTTAAACACCACAAAATTGGATGGAAGTTGAAACCACAGATCGTAAGTTTACATAAAATTTCCCCTTCCTTAACTTTATTACTTTTTTTTTTTAATCTCCAATGAAATACAAAAATGCATTTGCTGATGCTTTAGGAGAAAGTAGGTTTCCTTCATAGATTTCCATCTGAACGTGGCCAAGTTGTGTTTCAGTGAAGAACTGCCCATCTGTATGTGAACACATATATAGACCTCATGCAATTATTGTGTCCTACACGGTATTTGTGGAAAGGTAAAAGGAGCAGCATACCACAGCATCAGTGTACTTGCTGTCCTCATGTTTCTTTCTGAGATGGAGCTGACATGCACAGGAATTTCTAAAGCCTACCTCGGCAGATTTAAAATTCAGTGGCCAACAATCCTGAGGGTAAGGAATCAATTGCATCATTCTCTTTAATTCCCCAGTAAATTCCAAACAACAATTCCCATCTAACAAATATTGCAAACCAAGTTGTTCAGTCAAGCTGCACAATGAAACTCCTTCGCTCTCCTCTCATCTATCAATGCCGGCATTAATTTATTCATTGCATTTCTACTTCTTGGAACGCTCGTCTAGAGCTTTTCTGTTGCTCTCGTGCCGAAAATGAATAGAGAATTCTCAGGGAGTGCATATTTATGCAGGATTTTAAAATAGTGTATTTTGATTTATAACTAAAGCCATTGAAAGTATATTTTTAAATGAAAAGATAAAGCTGGCTTTTCAATATTTGGGCTATTTGAATGAATGACTATATTGAACTTATGGTGAAATTCTCTTCTTACGGCTGATAAAAATGGATCAGAAACTGCTTCCTTCCCTAATTCACAAGATTGTTGTAAGGATCAAAAATGGTAATATGTGTAAAAGGCACTTCAGAAAGCATGAAACGCTCTAAGCAGGAAGGTGCATCCATTACTCTTAATAAACCTATGATCCGCTTCTAGGAGCAGCCAATGAAAATAGGAGAAAAGCAGATGCTAAAAAGGAATGTGAAGACTCTACATCCCTCTCCAGAGTGAGAGATCCTGCTCTCCGCAGCCTGTTCCTGTGGCAGGAAGGAAGCTGTTCTCCACCGATGGCACTTTTCTCTGCATCTCATTTCCAACACCGTCGTTAGCACCATCTATGTGTGCAATTACTTCCTTTCCATTTGACTTATTCCATAAGACTTAGTGAACATAAAGATGCCTGAGATATAGCCGCTGGTGTCAAGCTGCTAAAAATATATATTAAAAGTTGATAAGCCACTTACACACATAATACAGAAAAAAGTTGTGCGTTTGTTTGTTTGTGTTTTTGGAGAAGCTGGAGCTAAATCTAGGTAAAATAGAATGATTTTTTTAAGGGAAGAGATGCAGGTAAAGGATATCTAGATAAAGCAAACAAAACAAAACAAGTCTGGAAACCAAGCTGTGGAGTGTGTAATATACAGGAACACATTCTGGAGGCTGTCTCGTGTGCCACATCATGCTCAGGCAAACAAATGTGTCACACATTCCTGAGAGATCTCTCTGAAAATATTCTTTTCTCCCTAAAAATCACCAGGGACTTCTGACAACAGGTTAGAAAATAGCAAAACAGGCATGCACTCAATTTCATATAAACTTCTTTTCCCAAAAAAGAGAATCACAATAGTGTATGACTGACTACCTGAAATATTTTATGCAAATTTTTAAGATAGTGTGGTTTGATTTATAACTAGGGAAAGAGAAATATTGGAAGGCAAATAAATGATTGACAAGGATATAAAACTGTCTTAGCCTAAAAGAGAAAAATAAATAAACGATAAGCCTACTTTCATAGAAAATCCTGCATATGTGTTCTAGATATTTTGACACAGCCATTTTCATCCTGATAGTTTTGGTCTCATATTTACAAAAACAAAACATTTTAATGAAAATTACACTACTTTCCAGGAATATATAGGAAGAAATTATTATAAAAAATGTGCAAAAACAATATTAATTTCTTGCAATTTTCCCAAGTAGTGTAATTTTTTATTTATCTATTTGACTTCTTGACATATTTTTATTGGGTTGAGTTCTTATCATTGTAAACATTTTAAAAAATAACATTTTGCTTACTTAAATATCAGTTTTATTGATGCAAAATATATCAAAATCATCTCTCACTGAGGTTATTGATTCTATTAAGTAATTTTATTACAGCTATTGATTCTATTAAATGGATTTTTTTGTCAAAGTTTTGCCAGTAATTTCTGTGTTTCATATGTACAACTGATTTCAGTTTTATTTTTGTTTATTGTTTTAGTAACTAAGAGTCACCGTTCCTTCTTTAAGAGTGTACAACAGAAGAGTCAAAATTTTAATGTAAAAATGCTTTGGTCTGGTGGGGGAGGGACTAATAATCAGCTTTTTATTATAATGTTACACTCCACTATGGTGGAAAAAAATGCACTGAGTTTCTTGTATTAATTTTAAACATTTATCAAAAATAACAAAGTGGGGAAAGATATGTATAGCTTAATGCATTTTCCAAAATTAATGTTATGTCAAATACATAAAATATTTCAATAAGGAAAATTTAAAATCAGACTAAATTCTAATAATGGCATCAATATAATTCATTGTTTTTACATTACCTCTTCAAATAAAGATTTGTTTTTCAACATGTCTGAAACATATGTGACATTAGCCTACAGTAGACTTCAATGGCTAAAATAGTTTAGTCATCTCTTACAATACATCTTAGCATACATTTTTTGTAAGAGTTATATCAATTCCTGTGTACAGAGTAGGTCCTAGAAGGTATGCAAATTTACTGAGAAGTCCTTAATTTAATTGAGGCTGAGTCTATGCAGCCCAGCCTAGATATCGTCTGTAACTCTCTAGTTCATAGATGAAAACAGACTGATAATTTATAAGCCAACATGCTCATTTATATCCTTGATGTTTAAAATGCTTCTATCATCACTAAATTTCTGCTTTATTTTGTGCTAATTATTTATTAATAGAAATACTTCCATTTTGAAACCTCCTTGAAGGAATAGAATTTTTTTTTTAAGAAAAAGAGAAAAAAAAGTCGTATTTCCCTGGAGTCCATCTCATCACTTCTCCTCTCACAAAAGAAACTCAATTCACAGAGTTTCTTATTAAAAAAAAGTCTCTGAGATTTCCCTGTAGAGAAAGACCCTGCCTTGGGGAAAAGTCCCCAGTCAGTGTGAAAAGCCACAGGAATGTTCTCTCTGGAAATTTAAATCAGATTTCAGGGAGAAAAATGGAAAACTATGCTCTATTTGACACAGAAATTTATAAGGCAAGGCAAAAGCTGATGTTCTTGTGGGATTTTCAGATTTATACATTCATTTCTAGCACCTTTGAGGACTTATTTTTTTTTTAAGGAGAAATAGAGCAATATATAATGAATTTTAATTGTTCTTTTGAGAGATTGTGGCTAAAGACAAATAAAATACATTATGAGATCATTCTTTCATCTTAAATAAGTTGAAAACTAAGCAAATCATAAAATTAGGAATTCATTTAAATTAAACTTTATATATATATATATATATATATATGGAATTCATATTTTAAAAGTAATAATCACTTTTTTTTTCAATTTTCATTGCTATAATTCGTAAACATAATTAGTAATTACATTACTCTTGGAGACTTGTGCCTTCACCTGGATAATGAATCATTATTAAAAAAAAGAGACAGAGAGAGAGAACTCCAGGGAAGTAAGTGGAAAATGTTTCTTTACTACATGCCTAAAATGGTTTAGACATTTTAGATTAGGATATAAGCCTAGTAGGCCACATAAATTACTGTGGGTATATTAGCTTCCAATTAGATTTCACTGAGATTTAGCCATATTTGAAAAGTTGGGAAAACAGAGATATTCCTCAAGATGGCGGTTTTATCTTCTTCTTCTACAAAGTGGGGATATCAAGATTCCAGAGCAAGCTCATTGAACAGTGATGTAGAGGATCTGGGATTAGAATTAGGGATAGGTCCTGGTTTTTCAGGCCTGAAGCTTATCCAATTTGAAGGGATGGTTTCAGAACTGCACATTAAAATTAAGTATGGAAGCATTTGTTCTATTGGAATGAGACAATACACAATTTTTAAGTTTTAAAAATCGGACAACTACAAACAGACTTCAAAAACATCCATAGATACCATAACATTTTTTTTTTTTTCTGTATAAACCATGATTTTGTCTTTATGTGGCGAGATAGCAGAAAAATCAATCTGACTTTTTTTCCGGCTTGGTTTCCTTAGCAGGGTCTTGTGGGCAGGGGTACCTGTGGCTGGAATGGCCAGTTTGTAGGAATGTTGGCATCGTCCTAAGGTGCACAACAACTGATTGCGTGGGTGTTAGGATCACGTCATCAGTGCTTGTGTGGGCAATCGAAATACATCTCCCAAATTCCATGCCAAAAATGTGTACTCAACTTCCCCTTAATATCCAAAATTCCAACAGCTAATATTATGCTATCAGACACTAGGAGAAATGTGATGGAAAAGAAGTTAGAGTGAAAAGAGACAACAATTTGATTTGCTGTTAACATTATCTTTCTTATGCATATTTTACCCCCAAATAAGTGACCGTATAAACTTATAGCAAGTAAAGAGAACCAAACCTTAACCTTCACTAACTTCAAAGTAATTCAGTCTATTAATTAATATAGGTTAGTATATTTTGGGAAAAAAAATTCTTATTTGATATGCTGTGCTATCAAATAAGTAATAGTTACAGAGAACAATCATCCTAGATAATACAGAATAAACTGGAAAGTCAAATAGTTCCTCTGCATATATCGCTATATACTTTCCTGTTTGTTACAACCTTAAACGTTTCGTTTGAAAAGTGTTGGTACTTAAATTCTAGTTTGAAAATGAACTTATTATGTAATAATTTATGTAATAACCTATGAATTATACAAGAAAAGATGCATGCATCTTTGGTTATTCTTTAAACCATTTCCCACTCACATATAAACTTATATAAAAATTAGAATCAGTGTAGATAAATATAAAGGTACAGGAATTGGTGTAGATATAGACACAAATTTAATCAGAAAGCTAGACACACATTGGTAGTAATAATAATAGCAGGACGTATAGATTATAGGCATAATGCTTTTAAATTGCCATGGTTTAGCTTTGCTTTTATCCATAGTCATGCTTTTTCAAATAGTCATTTATTTTCCTCCATTTTGTTTCTGTTGATGTAGAGTTCTTTTAGGACTTAAATATATTCACAATACTGAGAATTATAAAAGCAATTAGAATACCTAGAATTTCTACTCCACCAGTTAGGTACTGTTGTAAAAACTAATAATGTATTTTTGAATAAACAAATGTTAGAGATTTTATGTATTTAGGATCATTTTTAAGAGCCATAAGTTGATTTTTTAAATTGGGATTTCAATTCTCAGCAGGGATGGGGCTAATAAACTACTCAGATATTCACTCTGAAATTGTCTCAGACTCATGATAATGTTATATATATTTTTATATTTGCCAAATACAGGATACTTATGAATGTATTTTTATGTAATATAGAATATTTTGCTTCTCTATAAGTTTCAGTGATTTTTAACACATTATTTTAAAAATTAACATTGATAATGTTTCTTACCTAAATAATGCTACATATAATATCAAGCTCAAAAATGCAAAATTTTATAAAATAAAAATATCATCCTCAGGCCCATTTTCACTCAGTAGAAAGAACTGTTATTAATAGGATCATGTTTATTTTTCTAACTACATTTCCCACACTTTGAAACAAAAGAAATGAAACTGTATGAACTTTTTGTCACTTTGATGTTGTTTTATTTATACTAGAGATATTTTTAGTCATAAATTTTGCTGATTTTTTAAAAATATGCACCTCATTTTACAATATAAAATAGAAAAAATAGTATTTTGAATTTTACTCTATGTATTGAATCTTATAAATTCATTCATTTGTGAATAAGATCTCTCTTTGCTGAATGTTTTTTCATATATTCAAGGATATAGAGATTTACCCTATTTTTTAATTTTCCATTACTTTCCACCATCTTATTTCTCCATTCCAGCAATTCAGTCTTTGATGAAAAACACAATATTTCTTTATTTATAGACAGCCCTTATTTTATAGGGGGCTTTTTTTAATTGAGGTAGTTCTTAACATCCCTTAGCTTTTCACATTGAAAACTAGTGTCATTTACAAAACTAACAAAATGACAAGTTGCAGTATATGACACTAATAATTATATTCACAGATTTAAGGTTTTGTACATGATATAAAATATTTATACCCACAGGCCCAATTTGGATATGATAATTTCCATGAATAGATGTAAGTAATCAGCTTTGATTTTTTGATTAAATTTTTAATCGAAAAATTAAGTAAGCCATTACCTTTTAGGAGTATTTATTCTAGATAAAACACCCAGCAATAAGAGATTTAATTTCACACATTCACAAATTTTAACGTTATTTAATCTAAGAAAGAAGAAATGAATTGATAACAATTCCAAATTAAATTCTTAAACTACTAAATCTAAACAGATTTAATTATTAACTAGCTGCATATACTAGTTATATCTTACATATAAGGGCAGGAATCCTGATGTGGGTATTATGTTGCAAAGGTTAACACGTGAATATCAAATCACATAAATACGTGTTTTAACACCAGTTGCAACATCTAAGTGTTTACATTTATGAAATAAGGCAACAATCTCTTCCTGGTTTGGTTGCTTTAAAGATTAAAACAGATAATATGTGATATTAAAGTTGTTACTGTAGCTGCATACATAAAAAGTAGTCAATACATGATAGATATTTAAATGGCTCAGATTAATCTCTAGAATTGTTAAAACATTTGTATATTTTATATTTATGTAAATATTTGCCAATATCATTATCCTATCCATTTGTGTTCTTTCTTAGTTCCATATTAGTATTAGATGAATTTATATTAAGAGCACATGTACAGACAAGTGAACTAAAGATTTGCTGTTCAGAGAAATATCTCTTAAACACTATAATTATTTGATTTTTTAAAATGTGTTACAAATAGAATGACATCTATTATTTTCAACTCAATTGTATATCATAGTATACCACTTGGCATGTTACAATCAAGTCATTATTTAGGCCATAGTAGATTATAAATCAATTCAACTGAGGCCTCCCCAACCAAAAATACCTTTTTGTAAATTCTAGTTAATAAAAATATTTATTTTGTGTTGTTTTTTTTTTTTTTTTTTTTTGGTCATGCACAGGGAGTTGACAAGGCCAGCCTTTTACTGGTTCAGCAGCACATGATGTGTTTTAGAAAAGATCCTATGTCCTTAGTAACAATTCAAAATAATATTTTAGTTCTTCAAACTAAGAAAATAGTGGTTTATGGTATGAACTTATTGTTAGGCATACAACTTTAAATCATAATACTTAATGCATCTGATTTCTAGTGGGTGATTCCTAAGGTCACAAACATTCAATTATATATTTTCTAATGTTTAACCTATCGATGTATTCACACATAATGTATCCACACGTAGTGGTATTATTCATTGCCAAATATATTATTCTTTTTTCTCAAGGCCTCCAATTAAGCTGTTTTCAGTAAATATATGCCTGTTAAAATTTTCCTTCAAAACTATATTCAATAGAACACATTTAAAATATTATTAATCTGGTTAGGGGCACATTAGGCATTTTTGTTTGTTTTTTGTTTTTAATTTGCAAAGTACTTTGACCTATAAAGTCATTGCAAATTTAAACTGGGTTAATATGGACCATATTCTAATAAACTAAAGCTGCTATTTCGCTCAACTGAAATTGTATTTCATGATAACGAGCTCTCTATTTTATGTTCGCATCACGGATATGATGTACACTGATGCAATGTGCCCATCGCTTTGAATATTCCTGGAAACAAGTGCTCAGTCTTGTCGGGATGACAGTTGGGGATGATATAATAGACTATCGTGAAGGAATTAACACTTTCTGAAGTAAAAAATTTGGTTTTTTTTAGAATTCAGCTACACCTTAAAAGGAAGATGCAGCAGTGGTAATTGTGGATCAGGTGCTGTCGTTTGCCAGATCACCTTGTGTAGTGGCAGGAGGGAGTATGCCTGTGGCTGGACAAGGTAATCGCTGGGGCAGGGCCTGAATCTTGGGCCCTTCAGAGGACAGGGAAAAACACTGGCAATGGTAATAAAATTCACTGTGGATATGCTACGAATTTCAGTGATCTTTATACAGGATAAATGATGACCCTCTCTCATCAGCAGCAATGGGGATGGACTATTTTTAGGCAACCTTTATGCCAGTGAAATTGTTTATTATTCATTATATACCATCGATGGAATGTACTAGAAACAGACTGTTTTCCTCAGGAATGGAGTGTTACTATGCAGAGTTTTCACTTTTTCATCTTGGCCATATTCAGATCCATCACTCATATTCCAATAAAACGAAATGATACCCAGCTAAATCTGTTCTACTCAATTAAAAAAAAAATGGATATTGGATGCTTACATATGACTTGACGTGTTAAACATGGGGGCGTTTGAATACTTCCTGATATCATGAGGTGGCAAACAGGACAGTGATGAGTCCCCTGCAGTGTGGTAGAAGCAGGAGCAAAGGCCTGGAGAGTGCTTAGTCCAGCTCATGGGATCATCAGACCCTGGGGCATCAGTAAGCTCTTCGAAGTCAGGTTTAAATGACAAGTGACACTTAATGAAGCAAAGATAGGAATGTATAAGCCACTTGCTTTTCTTTCAAAGGATTTACTTTTGAAAATAAATTTAATTAGAACTATCATATAGGTTCATCTACCAAGTGAAATCTATTTGCTGGTCATGAATATGTTTTTCAAAAATTATATAATTTCAAAACATATATATATCTCTAATAATTACCTAGAATTTAGAAAGTAAAAGGCCAACTGTATATATCCTCAATTCATGTGTCATTTCTCAGTAGAATATTTTGAATAGTATTTTTAAAATTTTCATCTTTATTGATGTGGCTTTTCATGATTAATAAATGCGAGATTATTGAGATCATCAATTAATTTATCTGTAAGATATTTTCATAGACGTTAGTTTAATGTCACTATTCTGAGTAACTAATTTTCACAAATATTTTGCAGAACAAAACTAATGACTCAATGATTGACCTAGTTTTTATACTACTGGATTTTTGCCTTTGCAATTTTGTTTTTATTTAGTGTGGAATATCTCTATCTAATTACAAATAGAAGCTCCATTTGAATATTCTTTCCACAATTTGATATTTCAAATAACAATTGTGTGATTTCAAAACTGAATCTTTGCACAGCATTAGATTACTCACTGCCTCATTTCTGCAGTGTGGCACGGAAAAGACTTGGACAGTGTCATGAACCAAAGCGATGAAAGCTAGATTCAGTTTTTGTGGTTATAAATGAGGTCTTTCTTTTTTATTATTATTATTTTAAATTGATCGGGGAGACATTGGTTAATAAAATTATATAGTTTTCAAGTATAGAATTCATATGTATATTACATTGTATGTTCACTACCCAAAGTTAAATTTTCTTCCGTCATCACATATTTGACCCCCCTTTACCCTTATCTACGCCCCTCCTTCTCCCTTCCCCTGGTTACCACTTATGTGCATAAGTCTCTTTGTTTGTCTTGATCATTTGTTACTTTCAGTTTTATATCCCACATATTAGTGAAAGCATATGGTTCTCAACTTTGACTTATTTTGCTTGGCATGATAATCTCGAAATCCATTTATGTTATTGCAAATGGCAATATTCCCTCTCTTCTTATGGCTGAGTAATATTCCATTGTATTTATGTACCACATCTTCCTTATCTAATCATTTATCGAAGAAACTTTGGTTGTTTCCATGTCTTGGTCAGCATGAATAACCTGTAATGAATATCAGAGTGCATATATCATTATGGATACATGTTTTTAAATTTGGGAAGTAAACACTCAGAAGAGGGACTGCTGGGTTATAGGGTAATTATATTCTTAGTTTTTTGAGGAACCTCCATACTGTTTCCCATAGTGGCTGTACCAATTTACATTTTCATCAGCAGTGTACGAAGGTCCTTTTTTCTCCGTATCCTCTCTAATATTTATTATTACTTGTCTTGTTAGTTATAGTTATTCTAACAGGTGTGAGATGGTATCTTATTGTGGTTTTGATTTACATTATCTTAACAGCTAGTGAAGTTGAACATCTTTTTATATGTCTGTTGGCCATTTGTATGTCTTCTTGGCAGAACAGTCTGTTCAGGGCATCTGCCCATTTTTAATTGGATTGTTCATTTTGTTGTTGTTGAGTTACACTAGTTCTTTGTATATTTTGGATATTAGCCACTTATTGGAGACATTGTTTGCAGATATTTTCTCCCATTCAGTCAATTGCCTCTTTGTCTTGTTGATAGTTTCTTTGCTGAGCAGCTTTTTACTTTGATATACTAAAAATAAGAGGTCTCTTTTTTTTTTACAACTTTTACTTTAAAAACTCGCAGTTCATTAAAATCATCAAAAGTTTTTTTTGCCATTCTGTTTGTAAAATACTTTGACTAATGATTTCTAGTTGTTTTTAGACATATGCAAACAAAATTTAATACACTTTATTTATTCAAAATATCAATACAATTGTGGGATATAAAGGGAGATTTATAAGAAATTCTTCAGAGTCAAATGTTTCTAAAATCAGTTGATTATCAAAAATAAATAGTTATTTATTCTAGGCTGAAGTATGTTTTCTAATGCACTGCTTCATAAATGTTGCCAGTCAGTTACTACAATACACACAAACACACACAATTTCTATATACATATGCTGATTAGGAGCATATCATAGCTTTTGGGGGAAACAGATATAAACTACATATGCACTACCAACAATGCCATTATATTTCAACTCTATGATGGTTAATTATATGTGTGAACTTGGAGAATGTTTCTGAATGGGGTTGATATTTAAATAAGTAAATTTTAGTTAAAGTAGATTGTTTTCTATAATGTGGGTGGGTGTCACGTGATCAATTAAAGGTCTGACTAGAACAAAAAGACCAGCAAGAGGGAACTCTCCAGAACATTGCCTTCAGATTTTACTGAAGCCTGTATCTCACTCTGCAGAGGTGGAATCCACAACCTCCATATGGTGTGTGAGCCGATGCCTTATGATAAATACTTCTCTCTCTCTCTCTCTCTCTCTCTCTCTCTCTCTCTCTCTCTCTCTCTCTCTCAAACAGATACACATGTGTATATGTGTGTATATATATGGAAGAAATATATATATATATATTTTTTCATATAGAAATATATAGAAATATATAGAAATATTCTCTATATATTCCATATATATATATTCCATAAGTATATATATATATATATATATATATATATATATATATATACTCTCCCAAAATTATTTTTTATGTTAAAACTTCCATCCCTCTGTTAACCTTTTCATAAGTTTATAATAACATTCAGACTGTATCTTCTTGACAGACTAAACTCAAACTTGGGCTTGGATAATGACCGATGACAGTACATACGCCCAAGAGGGCACATAAAGCCTAATTGTGCACCTGAGAGCAGGGCCAGCTCATAAGCAGCTGCCAGGAAGATCTGAGCATAGGGAAGGGAGGAGCAGCCCCAAGTTTAACCGTGGTTAGCAGGTGGAAGCTGGGGTGGGGTAGGCAGCGCACGGACAGGGATGAACTTTACGTAGGATCTGAGCATCCCCCGAAGCCAAGGGAGGGGTGTGGGTCTTTCCATCTCTTTGCCCAAATGTGGAGCAAGAAAGAAGTGGGAGGGGTAGAGCTTGAAAGCTGTTAGTGATCAGATGTCAACAATGGAGTCAGACTCTTTATTACAACTGTGAATTCATAAATTGGATGAAATATCATTTGTTGACTGAAATGAATTTATTCTGCATTTGAAAGATTTGGTCACTGATATAAAACTGGCACAATTTAACTGTTTACAAAATGTTTCTTCTGATAATAAAGCCAACATATTAAAGCTACTTCTTACCTTTACTCACCTGCACAAGAAAAATTTGAAATTAAAATGAGTAACATTCATTTTGAAGGAACACCTTTTAAATTTAAATGTCAAGTTATACTTCACACAGTAATGCATAAATGCACATTCTGCTTCTAAGTGTGTATAATCACCTTTAAAGCACAGTCTTAACCTAACTGCTTCATTGGCAGATTTATTTCTTCTCCATATCACTTATGTGGTCAGTGATATCACTACAGCTCCCACGATGGATGCCATATGTATACGAACATTTCGTAGAAATTACACAATCATCATAAACTTCCTTGAGAAGTTTGTTAATTTATTGTTATTAAACACAAACTTTCTTTTTATTTGTTTTTAGAGTTTATTTCTTCTGAAATGATTTATTGAATGATAAAAATGTATCACTTATCAAATAGTAAAATTAAGAAATAGTAGGAGATTTATACCATTCAATGAATGACCAAACACTGTTTAGTCAGAGTGTTTAAGTGACTTCTGTTCATGCCTACTCTCTGCATTCTGTGTATATTTCCTGAACTATAAGCCTGTAATTTCTCACATTTCTCTCTGGTCCCATTGTTTGGTGGCGGGGTAGCAGGACTCATAGTAAAACTGGCTGGGATTCCAAGGGGCAGCACCATGGAATACTTCTCTCTCCATCGCTCTAGATGGGATTAGCATCTGGAAGTGCCTGTTAAGCAAACTTTGTTTCTGGTAAACACTCATTCAACTGCTCCTTAAGGTAATGTTCTCTTTATCTGGAAAGATTTTGAAATGGTTTTATCATCACACATATTTCAGTACCAGTTAACATGAAACTGTGTACATGTGCTTCTTGCATACCATTAGACAAGACTATAGTGGAAACTGGAAATAATGAGGTGTACCAAATCCACATTGGAGATTTTTATGTCACTATTAATAGTATGAAAACTGGGAAACACTGGGTTAATCCTAAACTGAATAGCATAACAGGACAACAGCGTAAGCCAGGACCATGCCAAGAAAGCCAAGAGAGAGATTACTGTGTCCATAGGAAAAGTGGCACTATTATCTTAGTGCCCAGTGACTCCTTTTCCCAACATAAGTTAAACAGTAAATGCCAGAGCCTGGGTGTGGAATCAGACGTTTAGATGCCAAAGCTTGAGCTCCTCACCTGTACATTATAATATGGCTAGAAGACAACTAATGATAAAAAGAACAACTTTGACTGAAAAATGAGCAATGAGGACTATCAAGACAGGAGGCTGAAGCTGAGGCAGGTGCCTAGTACTGGATAATTTCTTTAAAGGAATAACAGATACTGCAAAAAAAATATTGTTCTTACTCTTCAGGTTTATGGACCAAATTTCTGGGAATCTTCGCCCAAATGCATGTATCCAATCAGTTAATAAAGTAATTAATTTAATTAGCATAGTGAATACCTGCTTCATGTCAAACTTTTCTAGGTTCGAGGGTAAAGCAGTTTATGAAGCAGCCATGGTCTTGTAGAATTTACAGTATAGAGAAGTAAACAAATATTCAGTAAGTGCTGCCATTGTCTCGAATGTTTTTAATGAAATATCCTTTGTTTGAAAAGATACCAGTAGAAACATCTCAGCCTGCTTGAGAGGGATTTTAATATGTCTGGGGAACTGAAGGGAGATCAGAGTCACTATAGCAGAAAAATCAGGGGGAAAGTGAGAAGAGATGATGCCGGAGAGCTGAGGTTGTGGGGTTCATTCCAAAATTATCCTTAGGGAGCCACAATTTTTGAACATGAACCTTCAAACAGTGAGCACCTACCGAAAAACTTTAACCGGGAACTTGAATTTCTAGGAACTGAACTTTTAAAAGATCCATGTAAACACCTTAAAAATTTGTAGCAGAGCAAAAGGAAATGTGAGTAAGTGAACAGGAGGTCAACTTATTAGTGAGAAGTCGGATAAGACTTAATTTAAAGTCGTGACGGAGCAAATGGAGGATGATTTAAATGGTTAGACAGCAGGACAGTCTAAACTGTGTCAGACTATAAGCCAAAGATAGGATGGGGCCTGGCACCTATATTAGTCTGCTGAGCCTGCCACAATAAAATGCTAAAAAGTGGGTGGCATGGGCAACAGAAATGTATTTCTCACAGTTCTGAGAGTTAGACGTCTAAAACTCAGCTGTCAGTAGAGAAGGGAGGATTTTCCATGCTTTGCATCTGGGATTGCAAATTGCCATCTTCTTCCAGTGTGTGTCTCTTCACATCATCTTCTCTCTATCCATATCTTTTTCTCTTCAAGTGGCATTTTTTTTCCCATGGACAACAGTCACAATGGATTAGGGATCTGCTCTAGTCCAATATGACTCCATCATATCTCAACTGAGTACAGCGGCAAAAACCTGATTTTCAAATAAAGTTACACTCTGAGGTGCTGGGAGCAAGGATTTTCACAGGTGGATTTGGGGAGAAATAATTTAACCCATAGTAACATCTATTTAGAAGAATATGATTATTGTATAATTAATTATAGATATTAATTACCCTGAACTACAAGGTTTTGAAAACTTGTCTAAAGGGGAGTGTGGGCCTACAACAGACCCATGAGATTTTCCATTTATTTAATAAATGGAAGTGAATATCTGTTTGTGTGCATGTGCATGTGCATGTGTATTTGTATGTGTTGGCATACACAAGTTTGTCTGTTGCATGGGTGTAAGGAAGGTCCAATTTCAGCACTGAATAGTTATTTCCTAAAAAGAAAAAATGCTAGAATTTTATAGCGTTGATTATCCTGATTATCAGAAATATATACTGCACCCAGAAAAAAAATATGGTACTCAGTTTTTCTCTGAGTGACAAAAAGAAGAAGAAGAAGAAGAAGAAGAAGAAGAAGAAGAAGAAGAAGAAGAAGAAGAAGAAGAAGAACAACAACAACAACAACAACAACAACAACAACAAGAAGAAGAAGAAGAAGAAGAAGAAGAAGAAGAAGAAGAAGAAGAAGAAGAAGAAGAAGAAGAAGAACAACAACAACAACAACAACAACAACAACAACAAGAAGAAGAAGAAGAAGAAGAAGAAGAAGAAGAAGAAGAAGAACAACAACAACAACAACAACAACAACAACAACAACAAGAAGAAGAAGGAAGAAGAGGAGGAGGAAGAGGAAGCAAAGAAATTTCTTTTGGTGGCATTTATTTTCTTTTTGTGCTAAAGCAAGTAATGAGTAGAGTATAGATAAAAAGATAGCAATGGAGGGGTTTAGAGAGAATGAAGGCAGTTAGAAATAGTTATGGGAAAAGAGAGGGTCACTTACTTCAATAAGCTGTTTTAACAACCCTTGTCTGTCAGTGGCCACCTCCCCTGTCAGTGAACAGTCTCTCTTTGCTTTTTCATAACAAAATACTAGGCAGAAAAAAACTGAAACACCTTAATAGACTCTTCTCATTCAGGATTGTAGTTACGTCAGCTCTATTCTTGTTCTCAAGGCTGGATCTGCCTTGGAATCTTTTTTCAGAGTTTGTACAAAATTCAATTAAACTGTTTAAAAAAGGAGAAAACTTTGATATACCTTTGTCATTATCAACTTCAATTATATACAGTGTTTCATTTTAAATTCTCTACAAATAAAATTTAATATTTCTATGTTAGGGAAAAGAAAAACAAAATTTTTAATCTAATTACCAGCAGCATTGGCTCCTACAGTAACCAAAATGATCTATAAAATCCCCCCATGAAAGACCGTCTTTCAAGGGCTGTTGGATTGTTAATGTGTAATCCATGACAGTTCGCTACTTAAATGGAAGTATGAATGAATGTTATTGTATAAAATGTTTTAAACTATAAAGAGAATAGATAAGCGAACATTAAAAGTAATAGGAGGAAATAATGTAATAAGTCAATCAAATTAGCATGAGCTTAAAACAAGTATTTTGTATACCTTTTGTTCTATCAAACAAAAGCAGCTGTTTAGCTGTCTAAAGTGAATTAGATCCATTTGCATTTTTCTACCTTCTAAAACATTAAAATTTACTGTGCAAAGAATAAGCTTATCTTTTAATCTATAGGTTACACCTGTTCAAGAGATTTAGAGTTCCTCTACCTTCTCTGAATAGTTTCTCTAGATTTAACATATAAAGATGAAATCAGTGGCCTAACGCCTAGGTTTATAAGCTACCTGCACCTCCATAATTTTTGAAGGTATAAATCCCTATGATTTAAATATCTATCATCTACATTTATGTTTTTTTCATATCTAATTAAATGCCATAATTATGAAAAAAATCTCTAGTTGTTCAGGCAAATAACTGTATTTATTTCATTATTACTTAGCCTTAGAGAAGACAAATGATTTTTTGTGCATATTTGCTATTCTCTTCCATTTTGAACCTAAAAACATATTGCTTATGTAACTAAATATCTCCACAAAAATATGACGTCCCAAGTTGATTGTAAATTCTTCTAGAACAAAGTGTAAGTCTAAACACATAATAGATGCACAATAAACACTTTATTTTGAGATGATATTTTATCAATAATTAAAATAAGTTATGTAAAAAAATTCTACATATGAGTAAAGCAGAGAGTAATTAGTGCCATGATTATTGCCTATATAATAGTATTCAACCAACTTAAATTGAAGGAATACATCTAAAATTATTTTATTCTTGTACATATGTCTGTTCAATAATATATGATCATTGCTCACGTATACTTAGAGAGTGATGAACGTGTATTAATTTCACAGATATGAAATAGAAGTTTATTTGTAGGTATGTATAGATTAATTTTAGGGTAAAATACATTATTTTCTTTTTTATCTTATGTCATCACTAAAATAATCAAGATGTTTACACTAACTTTGTGACCCAGTAAATGGCAGTAGTTATAGCTGTTCCGTAATCAGAATCATATTTTGCAACCTATTATTTTCTTGTAGTGTCGCCATGACAATTAACATAGTATAAAATAAAAATCTATGCCTATAAACACCATAATTACACTGACCCAGTGAAGTTGAAGTTGATACAATTATTATTCCCATTTTACAGGGTTTGAGAAATAAGGCATTGAGACATAAGAAAGCAGGAGTAATTAACAGGAGAAAGTACAAAAATTGAGAGAGGATGAGAGACTCACAGAGAAAGAAAACCAATAACCCTAAAACTTTTCTCTGCAGAGAAAATTTTTCCTAGGCCATCAGTACAGCTGTTGAAAGTCCATTAAAGCAAAAAAGATCAGTTTTTCCAATTAAGTGACAACACTGTTTGTATTATTCAGTATGGTCATTAAAAACAAGCAAGGATTCTGGACTTTATTTCAAAAGATTGGGAATGCAATTTAAACTTGTAAACTAAAGAATGACCTGATTTTATCAGTACTTTAAAAGTTTTATATAACAGCAGCACTGAGAATTATTATGCAAGAGCCACATGTAGGTGACAAGGCAGACTGTATTTAGGAGGCAGACACAAGTTAACTTGTGATATTTCTGAGGGAGAGTGAATAAAAAGGATGATACTCCCTACTCATATATCTAGTTTAAATAACTGGATTAAGATTCATTTTACTGAAAAAAGAAAAGGAGTTGGCGAAGGAAGGGAAGGAAGAGGAGTGGGCAGAGAACTATAGTTAAATTTCTCAGACTCTGTGTTAGGCACTGTGCCATATATATATATATATATATATATATATATATATATATATATATATATTTATTTATTTATTTATTTTATTCTTAAAACAATTCAAGGGGCAGGTACAATTATGATTTCCATCCATACATGTAAAAACTGATTTAGACAGGTTGTAAAATATGTAGAAAGGCACAGAGCTGGTAAATGATTTGCCAGTGTTTCAGACAAGGTAGTAGGTAGACCCCGTAGGTCTAACAAATACAAAACAGGTTTAATAATTTGGGCCATGTAGAGGTGATTGTGCCACGTGACTTACCTACAAGTAGGATTTCAACTGGGTGATAAATTTGGCCTGAAATTTAAAGCATCAGTTGAAAATATAAACTTGTAAATTATGCAAGATGATACCTCATAAAGAACATGGATGAAGATGATATGGCATACGTCAAAAACTGAAAATTCTTAGTCTGTGGGAGATAGCTGCTCTTCACATTAAGTTTTATTGTTAAATTGAGAAGCATTCTGCCACAATCTGCGTTTTTAAAATTAATTTAACTGGCAATGATTTTTTAAGACAATTTCCCTTAAAATCGATTCTGTTCTGCTTTAAAAAAAAAAAAAAAAGTCAGGCAACATTGGGCTTGTAGTCTCATCTAGCAAGAAATGATGAAAGGTACTCCCTGACCCTCTGGGTGAAAGAGGTACTTTGCGTGTTGTCATATTTTCTCCCTTGCCTATATTGTCCTCACTTTAAACCCAAGTTCGTATTTCCTGTGGCCAAGCCCCCTTCACTCATTCATTCATGGAACCTGTAGACATTTTGACTTTGTCATTCCAGGCCTGTTGAAAAGAATCAGGAAATGAAAATCTGAAACTTAGAGAAACTAATTTAAACTAAAAACAAGAATGTTTCAAGAGTGGGGTTATTCTGTTCATTTTAATCTTCTTGCAATTAAAAATTGTTCACTTAATATTTATCGATTCAAAACACGAATGTGACAAGTGTGACTTTAAGGACCCTGTGTACAGGGTTCATAAATGCTAAACCAGACTTCTGGTGGGGATATGGTCAATGAAATAAAGGAGTCAAGAAAAGAAACATTTATATAAATGGTGATAAGTCAAATAATAAAATTTTATATCATGGAACAGAAAGAACCCAGAATAAACATATAATGTTTACAATAGATCTCTTTAGGTGCTGACAGTTTTATTAATTTTAAGATGTTCCCTATTTTTTAAATTTCTATATCATGAATTTATATTACTGTATAATTATCGAGTCCATTATTTCTAAAAAAGTAAAGAAATCTTTTGTGTTTAAGGTATCTCAAAAAGAGACTTTATAAGAGTCTCAAATTCTTTGAAAAAAAGTTAAAGTGTCCATGGTATGCTGATTTTTATCCGTAAATAAGAAAACTTCAAAATCCCTAGACATCCACCCAGCTGTTTCAAGCTTCTGTTATATTTACACTGATTTATCTACCATGGCATATAATTAGTTGTTTGGATTATTGAATAAAGCCTGACTGTATTTGATTATGATTCAAAACACATTATTTATATTGTCATTATGAAGGCAGTTTGGGCCAAGGTGCATTTCACTCCTTTTTACCGAGGAAAACATGTTTAAAAAAATGGTGCCTAGCTGTCTCCAAAACACAATAAATTATTTGCTGTATTGGTTTAATAAAAACATTACATGTTTTTAATTAAAAATAAATATGCTTAGAGAATTCTAAAGTATACATATCTATTTAACAATATCTGTCTCTAGAAGTTTTCACAGCCTAATTCGAAGTCCATGTTTATGGAAATTTTCCTCTTAAGTTTCATTAAAAGGAATTAAATGAATTTATATTTACAATGCAGTTCCATCTATGTAATTTTAGGCACAGTAAATATTTGTGAAAGAGCAAAAGAAAGGGAGAAGGCAGGAAAAAATAGCTGATGGATTCATTCTCCTTTAGGACCAAAGTTTTAATATATGTCATCACTATAGATTGGCTTGCATTCCACGCCAAATCTAAGATGACATGTTTGTTCATTGTTCTTTACCTCAGTCTTCTAGACTGGTTGTCAGTCCTTAATGTTGCTCCTTTATTTTTGTTGTTGTAGTTTTGTTTTGTTTGTAATTTTTTTGCTTTCAATCTCTAATAAAAGACCTCACGATTCCAAAGTAACTGAAGTTCGTTTTATTTTAGAAACAGCAGAGGCACAGATGAAGGCATGGCTTGCACGCAAGTGCTTAAAGAAAATTTTCAGCTATAGTTAGCCCAGAAATCTAACTTCCGTAGACTATTTTATGAAAGTTATAAATATGAGACCAAAGTTTGCCTTATAATTTTCTATCTGGGTTTTCACTAAAATGTCACAGTATAGCTTAGGAATCATAAAAGCCTTTAATTTATAGATTAATGTCTGCTTTTCATTTCATTTCAATTTATAGATTAATGTCTGCTTTCATTTGAACTTAGCACGCATACTAAGCATTCCTCATGTTCACGCCAACTTCACAGTGACAGAAGTGCTAACATTGGTTGCTTGAATGCTAAACCGAACTCAGCTCTTCTGAAGGTCAGATGAAGACTAGCTAAACACATGTGAAGACGCTATGGAAGCACTTGACTACTGCAAACTACTGTAGTACATGAGTTAGGATTTTCTAGTAACTTATTTTTTTTAGAAAACTGGGCTGTTAGAGTTTTGATGTATTAGACTGTTCTTGTGCATTTAAGAATGAGACCAGCTCCCACCTTTTTATTGGGCACTTTGACTTAGGATTTTTAGCTCCAACATTATGCCTGCATATGAGCAAGACAATGCTAGCTCTTTAGTGAAAGCACTTTTCTCTTTATAAATTAAACAAACAATATATGATAAATTTGGTAACTTGGCAAGATGAGTATAAAGGT
Source organism: Macroglossus sobrinus (assembly GCA_004027375.1). NCBI lineage: Eukaryota > Metazoa > Chordata > Mammalia > Chiroptera > Pteropodidae > Macroglossus > Macroglossus sobrinus. The sequence goes on along the minus strand of PVKZ01000868.1, from coordinate 433,197 downwards.
AAGATGTGCCTCCCTTCTCAAATTTTACCATTGCCACCTGTATCCTTGGCGAATATCTAGTTCCTCCCAAGGCATCCCTGTGAGGAACAATCTAAGACTTAAGATCACCCATGGGCTCTGCATTCTCTCACACCTGAATCTGTCCTGAAATTGAATGTTTTCTGTAAGAACTATGTGAAGATTTAAGTTTATGAGCTGGCATGCCAGTTTCTTCTACACATGTGGGTGCCTCTAAGCCTAATTATATCAAATTTTCATTTGTGGCACAAAATGTCTGCTGCCAAAGCACAATGTCATGTTGCTGCTGGATTTTGGCAAAACTCATGAATAGTTCAGGAGCGGGGACACCGCTGTGGATAAGATCACCTCTACGATTAAACACCTAAAAACACAACGGCTGGAGATGGTAGAATTGTATGTGAAAAGCAAGAAGGGAAAGATGCACACCTTCTGGTAGTCAGAATGATTTACAAGCATCAAGGAAAATTAGGATTCCAGGGAAAGCAAATTTAAGAGAGGGGAGGTCCCAAATTTCTTATTCTGCACTCCAGACAACAGATCCTCTGCTGTGACTTTATGTTCCTCTGACATACAGGGTACATGAGCCCTAATTCCTGTGCTAAATGCCACCCTTACCAAAAAAGAAGTGTCCATATTCAAATAGATAGCCAAGGAACAATCATGGTCTAGTTTGCAGTTATGTGGCTATTTAAACAATAGCAACAAAACCACCTCTTCTTGACATATTACATCTGTGGAGCAAATAAAGAAGTGGTCTTCGAGACCAGAAACTTCTTTTTGTTTTTTCAAAGCAAAGTTTCTATAGCCTCTTGCCCACAGAAAATAGAAAAAAAATCTACTGTCAAGAATGACCACCAACTTATAATCACATCATGAACCGTAGACTCCTACTCACTAAGCAAAGTATTCAAAGTCGTTGGAACCGTTTGAGAGGTAGGAAGGATGGAAGGAACTTGCAGGTGTAACACACACAGGCAGTGAGGAACGCTGTCATTACACCAGCTCTAATTCCAACCCAAACAATCTCCCAAACAGTTGCAGAAGAATTTAATTGTGACTCCCTTTCAGGAGGAAGGTTCTTAAGTGTAGCCTTGAGCCACAAACCTTGGCAAGGAAGATTAATAGGCAATTTCTGGCCCTATAGTTATAACCTTTATGGGTGATTCTACCTGAAATTTGGCTTCTGTCTAGCTATATTTTGGAGCCCTTCAAACACCTGTGTGCCTAAGGTTTGCTGCGAGGGTGCCATTGCCATTTTCAGGAGCAGAATTATGCCAGCTGCTTTGCAATTGGTAAGGGATCTATTTGAGACAGAAAGGAGTCTAGGAAATGACAGAGAGGGAGGAAGTGTACAATCTCATTTAGGAGTCATGCTTTTCGTGTCACATAGATGGGATTTTCTTTCCCAGGGTTGTCTTTTTGAATTCCTCCTTGAAATAGCAGCAACACTGAATTCTGATGAAACAACACCTGTTTCAACCTCAGGGTAAACTTTTGGGCAGTAATCCTTTTGGCTACCGATTCATTCAAATCTGCTAAATAATTAGTGATTTGATTTTCATTCCTATGGGCAATGCTAACTCTTCTCTGATTTGAACTGTTTTATAAGATACTTCTAGAACATAGTTTTTAACAAATGAAATCCAAGTTCAAAAATACAGTTTCTTTTAAAAATTCTTTAAATTTTTATTTAATTTTGTACTTTTCTGTATAATTAAAAAAAAAAAAAGTCCCCAAAATAGTAGTGTGCTATAAAGTGTCAGTTGAATCATGGCAAAAATATAAATATAAACTAGGTTTCCTCTGCAATCTAGCAATGTGTTATTATGACAGTGTCTACATTATTAATTATATATCTTACCATTTTTAATGTAATCACTTAGAAAGTTGAATATGACAATATTTGTTCATTTCCTGTGGACTGTTTAGTCCATCACCAACACCCTTGCCCAAGTGATACTGACAATAAACCTGTTTTGTGAGATAAGTTCAATGACATGATTTTAAAATTAAAGCAATTAGGATATTTACATACACTAATACATAAATAGTAATATACATGTGTGATCTGTAACTGTGACTATAAATTTTTGTCATGGGAACTGATACTTTAAAATATTTGACATATATACCTTACATTATTCAATATATCAAATAGAGACCAATAATTTAAAACCTTTAAGTCTTCTATACTATATTACAGAATACTCAAAAGATGTAGCTAAACTCAGTCACAGTTTTTATTGTAAGTTTTAGGCTTATTGTAATAAAAGGGAGATCATAATAGTCTTAAGAGATTCAACTAAAATGTGACATTTTCTCAACCTTGTCAACCAGTCACACAACCAAGGACATTCTCTGACTCTCTAACCCTTTTAATTCTTTGTAATCTGCCTCCTACATTTCCACTGAGATCTTCAGAACATTCTCTATAAAACATCCAAGAGAACTGACATACAACAGGCAATTATAAAGTCTGTATTGAACTATATTTGACCCAAATTGAGAAACATTAGGCAGGTGAAATAGTTATTTCATAGAAATATGTTCCATATGAAATACACTTCATTGTCCATTAAGAAAGCTTTCGAATAGTGTATTTGAATTTGTCTATTCTATATTATAATTAAATAACATAACATTAAACATTAAAATGGTGGTTTAAGTCCAGAACAGAGATAGAGAAAATAAGACAGAGTTATAAGACCACTGGGAAAAAAAGTTTTTTTTTCAATTCCACTTCAAATTTTAGACAGTAGTTATGTTTAATCAATGGGTTTTGGAGTAAATTTTATTTTATTTTTTTCATACATGTTTTTCTCTCTTTTAAATTTTGTGCAACTATTTATACTACATGTGAAAAATAGATTAAAATAAAATTAATAAATATGATGTGAAAGAGAAGATACTAACAATGTAATTATTTTTAAACAAAAGGAAACCATAATTCTATGTGATTTGTAAATTTAAGATTCTAAGCAATATTAATTTTATTTTTAATATTTCATATTTTTACAACATTAAAATGCTGATATTTAATAACAACAAAGAATAGTCATCACTTATGTAGAAAGAAATCAGGTTTGTCACTTGAACATTTTAAATAATTTACCTAAAATTTTGACTATCGACTATTGCTTTTTTCATATAGGCCTTCAAGGTTACCTAATATTGCACTGCAATATATTAAAGTTCATTGAAAATATTTTAGCATGATATTAACATCATTATATTCTTACTATTATTATTTCCAAAATTGAGTAATTTTTTAAAGGGAAAATGACATTTACATATACAAAATTAGTAATTAAATTTTTATGAATATTGAGATTATATACAATGAATTTTTCTATCTCAGCCTTGATTGTGTGTGAAAATGCCAATATCACAACAAACCAGAATAACATTCTAAAATGTATTTTAGTCTACGACCATGCCACCCTGAACAAGCCTGATTCCATCTGATCCCGGAAGCTAAGCAGGGTTGGGCCTGGTTAGTACTTGGATGAGAGACCACCTATGAAGACCAGGCATAAAAAATAAAAGTAAATAAATAAGGGATTGTAAACTGACAAGGCCCTTGCAATGTGTGAGGTCAACCAAGGGTTGCCTCAACTAAAAAAATAAAAAGTAAATAAAATGTATTTTAGATAGAATGTTAATTTTTATTGCAATGACTGTAGATGCTGGATGTTGTTTATTTATTTTAAACCAAACTGTTCTGAGAGTAACTTGGTAAGATCCCTGAACTGTTACTAATTCTTTGATCTTTTTAAGTAGTCACATGAAGTATAAATTAACAACTTTGTCATCTCCTTCTTGTGGAGGCAATGTTTATGGAATTCATACTTTGTATATTTCATCTGATAATATAAAGTAGCTTGACATTGTTTTTATTCAGAATTCTCTTAGTGCTTCTTTACTAACATAAAAGAAACAATGTCATCTCCATTTCAATGGAGAATATTGTCCTTTGAGATAAAAAGCTCTTTGTGAGCTTAATTCCACCATATTCTCAGTGGTGCTAACAATTGAAGTATGTGCATTTTTTTTCTTCTTCATTATCCAATATAAATATATGATATTTAATATAATGTAAATGTTTAATATAATGCAATATAAAATGATATACTTTTTTTCTGGTGCATTACACAATGACACATGATACATTTATTATGTACCATTGCAATACTTGTTGAATAATAAGAATTTATTTTATACCAAGACCTAACATTAATAATGCCACTTAACTTTGGATCAAAAGTTTCTCTCTTTACTTTTCATGAATTTTCAGTGAATACATTCTTCAGTGTTTTGGAGGACTGCAGCCACTTGGAATGTATTCTCCGAAGGTTCAAAATATAACATTACACTTCTGTTCCACTTTGATATTTTATTTTATGGCAGTTATAACAAATAACCAAAGGTGGTTCTCTTCTGTGATAAGGGAATATTAATTCCCAGAAACAGATGTGCATTACTCAGTTTTTGCCAGGTACTCTTTGGAAACTACAGTAACTTTTTTTTTTGTCAGTTTCACTTTTGCTCTTCTGAGTCATCCCTGGCTACATTGCTAGCAGTGGGATACACCTTTGATAAAAATGTTGAATAAAACTGTTTGGAGAATACTTTCAAATACATTTTTGTTTATTTGCTATTGTACTTATTTCCAAGCATCTTTTTTTGTTGTTGTTGTCAACATAATATATTAGAGAGATTTAAATAAATATCTGTAAGAATAATGGTTAACTACAGAGTTCTAGGACACCTGCAACATTTAGAATAAAAAATCCACACAAAACCACTCTTGTTTCTGACACCAATTGCAAGTTTGAAGGACAGGGTTTACAAAGCTACCTGTGATCTGATAATTCACCAGGAAGACTCACAGAACTCACTGAAAGCTGTTATACTCATAGTTACAGTACATTACAAGGAAAGGATACAGATTAAGATCAACCAAGAGAAGAAGTGCATAGAGCAAAGGCCAGGAAAGATACTCAACCAACATGGAGCTTCTGATGTTCTCAGCTCCTGGAGTTAGGGGTGGGCATGTTACTTTCATCAATATGTGACAATACACATTAAGTACTGGCAACCAAGGAGGCTCTTGAGTCTTTGGAGTACTGAGTTTTGCTAGGGTCAACCACAGGCAGTCCTGTGGCTGACCTTTAACCTCTAGGCCTTGCTGGAGTTCAGATAAAAACCATTATTCTTTTTTCTCTTTTAGAGGCAAAACTGATACCATGTGGTCAAAGCCCCCAGACAAACAAAGGCATACTTGCCAGGAAGGATATTCCAACGGCCTAGAGACCACCTGGAGGGCAAAGATGACATCTATCTTTTTTGGGTAAGTTTAATTCTTTCCTACCTAACAAATAAAATAACTAGACAAGAAACAACATTTAATTTAACAAATGTATGATTTAATGATTTTCATTATCATTTATCCCATATTTAGTATTTACAATAATTTTGGTGGCCTAATTTATAATAGAGAAAAATCATGATATAATTCAGGGAAACTGAGACCTTTCACTATGGATTTAGGTAAGTCTTAGTTTTGCATCTCAGCTCAGTTTTTAAGTGTGTAACATCTAAAGAGCCCCCCCAAAAAATAGTGTTTTTCATCCTCTTTTTCTAGAGTCAACCCTAAGTTAAAGGGACATTCATGTGGTGCATACCTTAAATCTCATTTCGTGAGGATACTTTTCTGGTGGTTTTGTCCCAGAGAATATACAGGAAAGAACAGAGCATTTCTCAAACTTTCTCCTTCAATTCTCTACCCCTTCTCTCTTCTCTAGCTCCCCTTTCTCCAAACAGAACCTTTTTCTTCTGAATTAACTAGAGTCAGTTAACTAATGAATAAACCTTGGGGATTCCCATCATTCACACAAAAGTCACAATCAATAAATGAAAGGCAAACTAGTTTGAATATATAAAATAAAGGTACATCATCTCAAAGAACTTCTAAAAATAAAATTGAGACAAACAATCCTGCAAAAATTTGGAAAAGATTTTTAATGTGAAATGTACACAAGAAGAAATACAAAATAATAAAGTACAAAAAGACGCTCAGCTTTATTAAAGGTAGAGAAATACAAATTATGCCAAGAAAAAATGTATTTTTCACAAAACGGATTTCTAGGAAAACATTATTGAATGTGGTTATTGGACCATGTTGACACTGTCTTCTGAAATACAGCTGAGAGTTAACATGTTAGTTTACATATAATAGACACTCACTAAATTGTTGATGGCTGGAATGTCTGTACAGATCCATTTTTTTAAATATTTTTTAAAAATATTTTATATGCGTTTTTAAGACTTTCTTAAGCAAAATAATTATCCACTCTTCAAAAGAAATAACATAGTAAATAGAGAAAATTTTTGCTCTTTAATACAGCTTTTAACTATTTTAACATCTGCTTACTATGTATCTTACACTGGAATATGCTTAAAATGGTTAAGTATGTGGATCCAGATAGCGTAAGAGAGATTTGTTCTCTTTATCTACTCTTATAATTTGGGAATGAATAGTTTATATATCCAAGTAAATTATCCTCGGTATTTATCTTTGTCATTTTCTTTTTTTCTTTCTGTCAGTCTTTATTTACTTCTGTTCCTTGCTATGCAATGAGAATCTCAGATTTTGTATTCACTGCAAGTATTCACTGTTGATTACCGGTGCCTGATCTGAAAATCAAATCAAAAGCTAGAATGCAAAGAGAGATTCTAACTATCCATTCAGAGAATCTCTCCTTTGCTTAAGATTTTACTCTAAGTAGTGTTAACATTTCAATATAAAATCAATCTGCAGGATCATACGTTTAGCATAGCTTACAACTGGCAGCCTTAATAAAAACTTTCTCAACTTACCAATAATTAAATATAATTTTAAAAAAATACACATATAATTTTCTATATGGTTTCTTTGAAAGGAACTACTATACAATCAATTCTTGGTATCCAGAAGATGTTTTCACTAGCAATATAATTGTGTGGCATTATTCTGTGGGGGGGGGGGAAAGACTAAGAAAAGATATAAATAGGAAAATTAAGATTAAAAGCATAAATCAGAAACCAACATGAGAATGATATTTAAGGACATTAGGTCTAGTGTGCTACTTAAAAATCTGAAGTGGCTAAATAGTATCTGTATAATGGAACAAAGAGTGGGATAAAAATAGCAAAGACCTTTTCTCTCCCAAAAAAGTAATACTAAGGTTAAAAGCTATATTACAGGTAACAAGAACAGAATTTTAACAGTAGAAACAAATTGATGTAATGATAGATGCTGGCAGCAATGACAACAACATAAAATAATAAGGGTGAGTATAATAAGCCAAAGGATGGGAGTTGGTGGCAACATAAAAACAAAAGATATTCTGAGTAAAAATATAAAATACTAAAATGGAAATAAGTACATTTCCAGAGTTTAAGAAATACCCAAATATGCAGACCAAAAATTCTTAACACAGAAGAAAGTTGATAAAATTATCCATATATTTAAACACATTATATTATATTTTAAAATGGAAAGAAAAAGAGACTATTATGAATGGTTTTCTGGACCATATTCTATTTTCTACTTGGCAATCATTGCTGTATAGGAGCACTATTACTATTCTCTATACATTTTTATTCAGTAATCTTATTAAATTATTTTATTTCTGGTAGCTCATAGCTTATGCTGAAATTTCTATGTAAATAACTAATTACCAAGAAATAACCATATATTTTGAATGTCTTTCAAATCCACGTGGAACCCGATATGTGACTTGTGCCTTATTTCCGTGAATTAAACATCCTGTAAAATATTGGATAGTTGAAATAACAATGCATGTAAATGTTAAGTATGATGTCTGCCAAAAGGTTTTGTAAGTACTGAAGAATAAATACAATCCAAGTTATGCAAGACCTTAATATAGAAAATTGCAGGGTACTATTAAAGAACAAAAAGCATGCATATAGTCATTGAGAATCAACATAAGGAAATATGTCCTTTCTTTCGTAGTTAATCCATAGACCCAGTGCCAATTCCACCAGTGATATATATTTTTATAGAAATTGAAAAAATGGATTTCAAAATATATATGGTAGACCAAGGCAATTGTAAGAAGACAGAAATAGAGTACACCTAACCGAGAAGAGAAAATTATTATAGAACTGTGAATATAATTGTGACAAAGGTATAAACTATTAACCAGTGATAAAAAGACTAGGTCAGATATAGACACATAAGTTCATTCAGTTACTTTTTATATGTCACATATGATATATGTGATGCAAGAGACATTACACATCAGAAGGTTTTGTGTGAACTGTGAATATCTGTCACCTGTAATTACAAATGTACATATATAAACACACATATACATCACAAGTAAATACATTTATACACAATTGCATCCATGCATCATGTAATATAGTAAGAAAAATCCAGGTAGATTGAGATACATATAAGAAAAATAAAATTTTAAATTGTTAGATAAAAATATAGAAGAATATCTCAGCGATTTTACTTTAGGAAATACATAAACAGCAGAAAACATAAAAATATTTATTTATTTATTCACTCAACAAATATTAAATGACTGTTATGTTCCAGAAATTCTTCTGGATAGTAATAATGCAACAATTAATGCAAAATCTTCTGCATCTATAAATTCTAAATTGTTATGGTTAGTAATTTTAACTGCTTTAACTTTTCAAAAAAAATATACAAATGCAGAATGAGAGAAGAGTTTTAAAATATATCACACAAAGAACTACTATACTCAATTTAAATTTTATATAAAAAACAAAAACAAAAACAAATGCATATCGATATATTTTATGGATATGTACACGTAATATAATGCATAATAATATTTTATTTTCTCTTTTGTCATATTTCATTTAGATTCATTATTTTTAAAATAATTTTATGTTTTTCATTATTAACTTGTCAATTATACATTATTTTACTATTATGTGTTTACTCTGAAAAAACAACAGGTTTCCCTCACTTATTAAAATATATAAAATGGTACTTCACTTCTTGAGCAGTACTTGGGTTAATTAGAAGACAACATTTATTTATCCCTTCTCAAAATATGTTGCTGTTCTATATATTTATTTCATATATAATTTAGCCTCTCAATATATCATCTTTATATACAGTCAGTAATCAAATATGTCACTCTTTTTACCATTTTCCTCATTTCACCTTTCTCATCTCTTTCTGCATCATAAACCTTCTAAATGGAATAATTTATTTTGTGTGAAGAAGAGCTTTTACCCACTGTTGAATAAATTCTTTCTGTTTTGCTTTGTCTGGAAATGTCTTCATTTTTGAAATATATTTTGAGATTAGCAATTATGTTCTAAGAGCACTTTCACTATAATATCCCTTTTTATGCTGGTCTCTATTTTACTGTTGAGAATTGGTTACTCTCCTTATTTTTGTTCCTTTGAATAGAAAGTGTCTTTTTTCCACTGACTGCTTTTTAAAATTTCCCTTCTCTTCTTGAGTTTTAAAAGGTTACTATTGCATAACTTGGTGTCATTATATGTGTGCATTCATCTTCTCTGTGTGTGTGTGTTTGTGTGTGTGTGTGTGTGTGTGTGAGAGAGAGAGAGAGACAGAGAGAGAGAGAGAGAGAGAGACAGAGAGACAGAGAGACAGAGACAGAGAGAGACAGAGAGAGAGAGAATCAGAGAGACAGAGAGAGAGGTTTAGTGATGCTAAATTTTATAGTGGTTCTTGAAATAATGACCTAATGTCATATTTTATCAGTATCGAAATATTCTTATTTGTTTCCTCTTTAAATTTACTTTTGCCTACAATCTTTCTCTCCTCTTCTTTGGGCAATATCATTGCATAAATATTATACTTTTTAAAATATTCGGTATTATTTATTTAGTTTTTCATTTTATTTTTCCAAACTCCAGTGTAGATATTTTCTTCCATATATTTCAACAATTCTCTCTCTTAACTTTATTTAATCTGCTAGTAAATCTATCAATTAAGTTATTAATTTCAGATTTTCTTTTTAATTTTGTAATTTGTATTAGATTTATTTTAACAATTTCCAGTTATTTATCCAGAATTTTTCATCTGGTTACTCAATTCTTGAAATATTTAATTGTATATATTTAGAAGTCACAGTCTTGTCGGGAGCCGTTCTTATCAAGGCTCTCATACCTGAGATCTAGGCAACTTCGCCTTGGGACAGAATCTGTCTCGTCCTGTGCTATCTGATAGGATAGACAGCCTAAAGTCAGTTGCCCTGACATGCCCTGACTTGCCCTGGGCCCCTTGAGCCATTTGCTTAAACTAATCTGACCTTGCAGCCCCCTCCTCTCCCGGGACCCTTCTGCATTTTTGGGTCATATAAGGAAATGGAATGTTCTGCGGTCGATATCCAAGGCAACCGTGATTATGCAAATCCTCCCCTTTATATACTCTACCCCTACCTACAATGAACGAGGCTTGATCAGAATACTGTCTTGCCTCCGCTCCTTTTTTTCGCCCGTTTTTCTCAGGTTGGATCCTCCTCGCCCCCACGAATAACTAAGTCCCGCGGGTCAGGACACAGTCTAATTATTTCATTAGCTTTATCTCTGTATCTTTGTATTGCCTATTTTGTCTATTGATTTTTTAGAAGGTATTGTCTTCTCTTCTGCCTTGTGTTTTTTTATTGTACTCTAGAAATTTTGTTCTCTGTGCCACCATTTTCTGAAGGTTTAAAACATATTTATTGAATATTTCTGGTTATTATTAAAGTGGTTATTATATAGATGTACCTATAAAGCAAGTCATATATTAAAATAGCATTTAAAGAACTATGTAATTATCACTTTTAATCTTTAAAAGAATATAATGATAAAAAATTAGAATGTTATGAGTATTAGTGAGTATTAGTGAATATTAATCAATGAGTTGAAATAAAAGGGAGGGAAGTAAAAGAGAATTTGAAAATATTTGGGTAAGCAAATTTAAATAGACTATTTTAATTACTGAGTTTCTCTGAGATACTAAAATAGGAATGAGTATGGTAAGTCTCCAGAAATGCATGTTACTAAATATTAATATATTTGCTGACATAAAAATTTTAATTAAACATCTTACAGGATTAAATTTTATGCCATAAACTATTGGGTATTAGACTGGATGAACTTGAGTTAAAATCCATCTTTTCCATTATGTGAATTGGAATGATTGAATTTAAGATCAAATAAGGGGTTGTTAGCAACTGTTTTCAAGTGTATGAATAGTTTTTCAAAGAAAGATACTGACCATCTGTTCTCTTGCCCCACTGAGAATAAAACAAAAGCATGGGAAACTTATGTTTGAGAAGAGGAGATTCAGGTTAGATGTAAGAAACAACTTATTGACATTAAGGGCTGTTTAAACACCAAAATGCACTACCAAGGGGATTTATATAATGTCTTTCTCTAAACATCAGTAAGAATAAGTGAGAAAACCATCTGTTTTAGTGACTCAGGCTGTTTCCCTGCCTGAAAGCACAGTGCTGGATTATAAAGCCCTAGAGATGCCTTCCATTTTATAAAGATGTATACAACATGGAAATGGCAGACAGAAAAGATCGAATGTAAAGGGAGTGCTCTGCTTAAAAAATACACTCTAACAAGAACTCGATGTCAAAAAGGAAAATATAACAAAAATAAGAGGACACTTCAACAAAGGTTTTAAATAATTGTATGTTAATAAGTTTAATGCAAAACATTACATTTTTATCTTCTATCCTCTAAACTTTGAGCATTTTAATTTTTTTATTGACACTTATTTTATTTTAGCCTGCTGATACTCATTCAGCCTCCTAGATTTTCATTTTGTTTTATTCCAAATGAACTTTATTAATAATTAACATGCAATAAAATGCCTATATTTGATGTCTATTATTCAAAGGTTTCAACAAACATATACCCAAAACAAAATAGAGAACATTTTTATCAACCCAGAAAGTTCTTCTCATAAAACCTCATCATCAATCACTTACCTTCAGACAATTGCCAACTTGAATTTATATCTTAATTTACCTGTTCTAAAAACTTAATACATTTTACATATCTATATATATTCATATTATATACTAGATAATATTCTGAATGTATAAATTATTTTTGCCATTTCATTTTCTCAACATAATTGTTTGAAATGTGTTAATTTATTTGTATTAGCAGAGTTTCTTATTACTGGGCAAATTTAATGTTCTTTTCTGAACATTAAAAAAAGGGCCATAATTTAAAATATTTAGCTATTTATTTTATATTTCAGAAGAATTGATTGTAGGAGTAAAAATTGGCTGTAATAAATTTTATACGACATTTTTATGTTAAAGTATTTAATTTGGGAAGATTGAATGGTGCATACCATTTTCTTCCTCAAGTGTACACCTGCAGTATATTAAGCTTTTAATTGTTAAGGGAGGCTAAATAAAGAATGAGCTAACAGTTTTAAATGAGTATAAAATGCTATGTAGATATCAAGTTTAAAAATAAATCTTTGAAGTGTGTCTTCTTTTCATTTTTACAATTAATTTTAGCTTTTGAAGTTATTTAGCATTTAATTTAAGTCCACAGAGTATAAAATTATGCATCGAGTTGAAAATAGGCCCATATTAGCACAAACAAGGTTGGAAGATCAGCAGGATTAGAGACAAATGTTAATTTCAAATGTATAAACTTAAATTTTTGGGGTTTTTAAACCAACTAGCACATTTGTTCCTAATCAAAGGTTTTAATTTAATCATCAGAGGCTGTAAGATGCTTTTCAACTCTGTCTCGTATGGGACAGACAAGCATTTATTGTCACACAATTTTAGCAAAAATCTAAAGATGAATCAAACATAGAAATCCAGAGACACTAAGAAGTTTTGATGAAAATTTTACCCTTTAAAGTGAATACCATTAGGAACTGAGAGAAAGAAGCCAGAACAATAACTCTGGATATACTCTCTTTTTGCAATAAGGGGAAGAGGAGGTTCCAATGTGAAAGATCATTTATGTCCATACAGTGGTACTATGATGCTCTGAATACGTATTCAAAGTGAGCGACATGTTGTATAGAAAGAGACAGAACGAGGCAAAACCCAAAGCCCAGTGAGTTTTCTACGGTGATCTTAGCTATGACATTCTCCCATAAACTTTCATAGGCTGCGAAGTAGTAAAAGGTGTCTTTTCATTAGCAATTCATTTGACTAGCTTCATTATTGAATTTGGTTATCATACTTTCAATCTACCTAATTATCAGACGATTAATTAAATTTGCAATTGAAAACTCTGAAACCAGTTTTTCTCTCATCATTCTGATTAGACCAAAGTCTTCAGATGTTCCATACAGATAGATCAAAATAGAGGAGAGTAAAAACCTAGTCAAAAACTATTTTACGTGCATTATATTAATCATCTAAATATTCATATGAAATATGTGATATGTTTTCTGCTAGAAGGAAAGATATTTGGTTAAGGTGAGGCAGCGTCAAGGGGTCAACAACTGATGCTCTTGAATGTCAATGAACCGAATTTTTGCAAGTGAAATCACTAACGTTTCCAGATATGCTTACTGATTTCCTCATCTTCTGACTTCCCTGGATCTTACGTGCTTTCTTATAAATATCGTAATTATTAAAAACACTTTCAGAAGCACCCTGAATCAAGTAGTGTTCTCATCAAGTAGTGATAAACCTTTTGCCAACACTTTTATTATAAAAAATCATTTAAAAAAAATTTTAAGGAAAACAGATTATCATCATGGCCACAAAAGAAAATGTTTTACATGAACTATGATTTCTACCGGATTTTAGCAGGGCTGGTATCTTGATTGATATAGAGATACTATGGAATGGAATTACAAAAGAAAGCCTCCAGAAACATGCTTCACTTAGTTGCTCCGTTTCCAATTTCCTTTTCAAGTATTTACATTTATGAATCTTGTAGAAAACAATAACCCTGCTCGCATTTGCAGGGAGCTCTTTTATTCATTAGTTACAATCAGTGAACAATGTTTTATGGTTTCATCAGCCACTTGCATTTCCTGAATAAATGGAAAACAGTACAAATGAGCAAACAGATCAAGAAAATATAAACGGCACCAGAGGAAATCATATATTAAAGAATAATCATGGAAAATAACATGAGGGATGCTCAAGGCTGCCCAGTGTGTTTAGCTGAATATGTTAGTAGTCAACTTACAATCACTATTTTGGACTTAATAAGATAAACATATTCAGGAAAGTAAGATTATGCTTTGATTTTTCTGCTTTTAGCTTTGTAGAAAAATCATGTTATGGGGAACTTTTCTTGTTTTTGATACCAAAAATGTATAACTTCTTAATTTTAAAATTTGAATGTTTCAGAATTTTTTTTACTTAATATTTATATATTTTTTATATAATGAATTAAAAAATAAAAATATGCTGTATAATAATATTTTCATCCTAAGATAATATTATTTCTGCATGAGGAATGTTTAATTACTATTAATTGTTTTGAATAAATTTATTCACTTTAAAATATAAATACTGACCAACATTTTTCTCAGTTTTTTAAGATAATAAATGTGTACTACATTTAAGACCGCTAAAACTAATTATGTGTATCTATAACAAAATTGTGACATCAAGAATCTAATTTTTAAAGCTAAAATCATTTATTGAAAGTATTGTTTCACTAATATAAACAATAAGGCCTAGACTATAAATGACAAATAAAAGAAATTAAATAGAAATAATTTTTAGAATCTGCCAAATTAGATGCAAAAATAGAAAGTAATCTATTATTATCATTTTATGTATTATGTGATAAATATTTTCTTAAGTATATGCATAAATATCACATGTAACATTTTCATTCTCTATTTTATGAAGGTAAAATTTTTAAAGGCCTGAAAAGATACCCATTTGATTAAATTTCAGTAGTACTTCCATTTACTAAATAAAATAATTGTCTACAATTTAACCATTTACATATATCACAAACTCTCCTGCTTAAGTGCAGTCCTCACACAGAGTGGGAAAATCCACTTTTAAAATCAAATAATTATGTTTAGCATCTATTACTACAGTATACAGCAATTGTGCTAAAGTGAGGCAGTTTTATTTCAGTTTTTATATTTATAAAGTTTTTTTTTTTTTTCTCAATGTAATGTGTTGTTGATGTCTAGTGGCCAAAGGCCACTGGCAACACACCCGTGATATAAACAAGATAAGGTTCATTGAACTAGGAGAATGCACATGGGAGGAGTGTCTCGGTAAGAAGTAATTGAGAAGTGATTATGATATAATTTCAGCTAGTGGTAGCTGATTCTGAGGGTTTAAGGGAGGTGGGTCCAGTTCTCGACTGGGTGCTGCCAGAAAACTGGAACAGTTTGGCAGTTGAAACTCATGATATTTTTGGGTAGAGGAGGGTCAGAGCTGGCAAAAGCTTTACCACTAGTAACGAAGCAGTTTTAAGCCATGTGGGAATAGGAAGATGATTATTGTGGTGATTGAAGAGCATCCTTGTCTCTGTTTGTTTCACTGTGATCATAGAGTAGGCTGCCTGATCATCTTATATATTCTTTGAAGACTGTGTATGTTCATTTGGGAATATCAAGACCTTAGTTGCGAGCTGCTAAGGCCATTTTTTCACTTTCTTTTTTATTAAATTTATTGGGGGTGGCATTGATTAATAAAATTATATAGGTTTGTTTCTACCATACAATTCTGTAATACATCATCTGTGCATGATATTGCACGTTAACCACCCAAAGTCAAATCTCCTCTGCCATCATATAATTGACACCCTTTACCCATTTTTCTATCAGATCTCCAAGTTTTAAGGGTAGAATTACTGAGTACAGAAAGTTTTCTAAGCCTTTTCTGAGATTTCTTATTATATATTATTATTATCATAAGATTTCTTATTATAATTTTTTTCTTATTATAAATAAAATTTCTTATTATAATTTAGATTTCTAAATTATTCTGATCAATATAGGAACCAGGAAAAACAATGGAATTTTTTAGGCTTATGTGAGTATGAATAGTTCTCACCATGCATAATAATTCAAGTCTGTAAAAATATCCATAGAAACTGAAACTATACAAAGTGATCTTAATAATAAATAGGAAAATTAAAATTGTTCTCTGATCCTTAAAACAATTTATCAAAATATTAAAACTTGTTTCTTGTTGGTTATACATATGTAATAAAATGAAAAAAGTGAAACTAATATTTAATAGAGCTCATTTAAAACATTAGAAACATTAAAATTAAAGTGTTTTATTTCTTTCTAAAAACTTATCAAGGGTAGTATGAACAGTGCCTTTGTGTGTTTTTCTCTCATCTTGTAACTTAAAGAGTGGAAATCTTTTGTATGCCTCAGTGAAATGTCGAACTTTCCAAGACTGTATCAGTTGCTGACATTTTATCTTTTTTGCTTTCAAAGTTTTGATATAACACCAAAATGTTTTTTTGTTTGTTTGTTTGTTTTTTGTTTGTTTGTTTGGCTACTGTCACTATCTTTATGAGATATTCATTATTTTCACCACAACTACTTTCCTAATTCATATCAATTGGGTCACCTTTATAGAATCCTGAGGCTGCATATCTAGGGTCTTTCCAACTGCAGCAGTATCTCATTGTCAGAATTTGTGATTCCTTCTATAAATCTGTTCACATTCCATTTGAATTTCACCTCCAGCATTAACAGTGGGTTTTTGTTGTCGTTACTGCATTTTTATCTGTAGTGACCAATTCCCTCTTTTGATTTTCTGTATCTGTAAAATAATATGTGGATGAATCACTGGAAGACAAAACAGCAGCATAACTAGACATTTAACTATCTGTATGTGAGCTAATGGCTGTTCAGTGACCAAAGATAAATAGACTTTGAAAGAAGTAGCATGGTTGGTCTCTGATGATCATGTGCACCTGCCAGTACATAGTGATTTGTGGACTGAAGTGTGTGTAGCAAAGTTTTGTACTTTTTGCAATTATTGTTAGTTAATATAGCGTGGCAACTAAAATTCAAACCAGGCAATTGGGCATAGTGGGGGTGGGGGGATGCTGTTTTTTTTTAACTAAACCATGGTAACTGAAATGCATGCAAAACAGAACAATGAAAAATGAGGACTATCTGTATTTTAGATATTTCTACTCATCTAGCATTTGGTGCATTTTTCGATTATTTAAAAAAAATTTATGCTCAATGATTTTGTATATTATAATTATGGTTATTTTAACAATATGGGAAAAAATCTATTTAAAATACTCAGTCATCTTGTGCATTATATATAAAAGACTAAATCTGCTGTAGATTAAAGAAAATAAAATAAATATTAAAAGTTACATTGTTCCACATAATAAGACGTTACAGTGATTCTAGGCTTGATAAGTATAATGGTCTGATGTCTTTATAAATAAACTAAAGTTCCTTCTATTTTTTCCATTATACCATTATAGCTGACAGCCTTTCCTTAGGTCAGTACTTCTGGTACTATTTTCTTAGTGCTAATGTAACAAATTATCAGAAACTTAGTGGTTCAAAACAACATAAATTTCTTCTCTCAGGGTTCCAGAGGATGAATGTCCAAAATCAAGATGTCAGCTGAACCATTCTTGCTCTGAGAATGGATGGGAACATTTCTTGTTTCTTCCCAGCTTCCGTGGTGGCAGTCATTCCTTGGTGTTCCTTCACTTGTAGCTACATCTCCCCTGTTTCTGCCTCTGTCATCACATGGCACCCTCCCCGTTCAGCTCTGTCTCTTTTCTTATAAGAGACTAGTCATATTGGTTTAGGGACCATCCAATTCAGTAAGATTTCATCTTAACTTGATTATATCAGCAAAGATCCTTTATTCAGATAAAGTCACATTTACAAGCACTGGGGGTTAGGGCGTCAAACATATGTTTTTGGAGGACACAATTCAACCCATCACATCCCATGTGATTACAAAGTACCTGCCAGCAGTTGTTTATCCCATCCAGCCATACTAAAAGGAGAGACCAGCGTGTCCTATGAGTCTATTTCTCAAGTCAAAGGAACATGTCCCAGAGGAATTTTTCTTTATTTCATTAGCTAGAATGTTCTATATACTTTTTTTCTCTATTTATAACTCTTAAGGGAAATGGAATCAGATGGCTGAGTTTGGGTTAGGTCCTTTAATAAACTGGTAAACTTAAGTGTTTTCTTCAGTTCTGTGAACCATTCTAGCAAATACTCAATTCCAAAGAAGAGAAGGTCATGGGAACATGACCTTCAACTGATTTGTAGTCAAGTTGAACAGAAGTTGTAGGTAACCTGAGGATCTAATCCTTGTAATTAGCATCTGGACTGGGGAGAAGTCTTGTGCATTGAGCTTTTAGGCTGTAGTATTTGATGCTATCTCTAGGTAGATAATGTCAGACTTGAGTTAAATTGTAGGACACCAGTTGGTGTCATAAAGAACTGCTTGGTGTGAAATAAAACCTCCACATATTTGATGACCAGAAATATCAGAAGTGAAATATTCTGTGTGAATAGAAAAGGAGACACAGAAAAGAAGGAAGATTTTTTTTTTTTCTTGTAGAGGAGGTGGAAAATTGAAGTTTTTCATACACAGTCACATTTATTATCAGTTTATGAAAGAATGTCCTCTTATCATTCCCCAGCTAATTTTCAGTAGGGTTATAGTTAAGTTCGAGCGACATTTTTTTTTTTTTCTTTTAAGAACATGATCCTAGGAATTTTCTTGAAGGTCTGTCCCAAATATTCCCTTCCTGCAGCCTTCACAGATGATTTTGGTCACCGTTGATCACACTTTAGAGCACATCATACCTATTTTCTCTATTATACATTTTGGTTCTTGGTAATATTGAAGCTTCTATTTATAGAGAATAGTCTGTGATAAATGATGAACTGGTATATAACTTAGTGTATGTCAATACGATCAGATATACCCTCATCTCGAATGAGGGAATAAAGAATCTTTTGTGGAAACAGGGCTTTAGAAGACACTTGGTTTTGAATAGGAAGAGTGATTGCATAGAGAAAACCCCTGAAAAAGAAATGTAGCTTAGGGAACTTAGAAGCATCGCTACCAGATGCTCAAGATACACACTTCGGTTAAGACTCTTTTAGAAGTGGAAAAGTGTAGATCTGTTGTCAACATTGCCCATCACTTTTGAATTTCTACTTTCCAGTTGAGTTGCCTGTTTTTTTTTTTTTATCTAGCCATTTCCCATCTCATCTTCAACAGTGTTTTTCACATTGTTTCTTTTACGTTATTAGACATGCTTTGTTTTTCTCAAGACACAGCCAGCATTCCTTTTTAAAAGGCACTGCAATGAAAGCTGACTGAATAGCTTGAAAGAGTCACTTGTTTAGAAAGTGCTCCAAAGACTTAGTGTATTTACATCTCTGAGAATTAACATAATTTAGCTTCTCACTTTCGATATAAACAGCTAAAAATGAAATAGGAAACTGCAAAGTCTAATAATAGGAGTCTGAGAATATCTTCTTAGTTTGATTTGCTATTAAACCCATTCTTTCTACTGTAATTAATATTATATATATCCATTACATGTATTTGATACAAGAAGAAACTGTATATTCATGAATTTCAAATTATAACTCATCGAAAACCTATAGAGAATTACAGAGGAAAATGCAGTAAGCCCAAATCTGTCTAACTGGTCCACAAATTGTACTGTCTTCTTTGATGGTCACTCCACATCAGCTATGAAAATGTAATTATTTCCCAGAATTCTCTATAGTATTCATGAATAAGCAAAATCACTTCTTGGAAAACCATACCTAAAACAGTAAATGTTAGGTGAAACAATTCTTCAGATATCCTGTTATAATGAATGGAGCTTCCATTTGAATACTTTTCTTTTTTCAACCTACTTTAGTTGAATCTGAATTAAATCACAATGAAGAATACACTATGAAGAACTAAATCAGGAAGAATGCAAAGTAGTTAACTTTATGAATATTGCACCCAGAGAACTAATAATCATATTCAATATAATTCTGGTACTGATACTCAGTTTTTATTACCAAGAATGCAGACAAAAAATTCTCAAATATAATTTTATGAACTGCTTTTTTATGGTCCTTAAGGATGCATTTTTTTTGTTCCCTCAATCCTCAATTATCTTCTGATTTTTTAAAAATTGAAAAAGACAAAAATAACAAAAATCACTAAATAAAAAAAAGATTTGTCTGCAAAGTAATTCATACTTGTTTTTATAAAATAGTAAATTCATAAAAGCAAAAAAATAGATTAAATCAAAAGAAAATATATTTACTATTTCACTATACAGAAAAAAACATTATAAACAGGTGTTGAATATCTTATAAATTGTTTTAAAAGTTTCTTTGTGAGTCATTTCTGGGAACCTCGTTAGTCCACAAATTTTATTCATTGCATTTGCAGAGATATGTTTATCTCTCTGAATTTCTCCAGCTCTAGCTACTGCTGCTTGGGGTAGGTAATAAACAAGTCTGGAAAATGAATTCTAGAGCAGAAAGCAGCAGTTGTCTGCCAGGTACACTCTAAAAATGACCCCTGCAGGTGCTTTTTGCCTCAACATCCTCAATCTGTGAGCTAAATCTTTTATACTGGTTCTTTTCTCAATTTAAGGGGCACTGTTTAATGAGTTTATATTCAACTTCACCTTTTGGCAGGAAAAGAATAAATTGAGGCTGAGTATAGCCTGGAAAAAGAAAAAAAAAAAAAAACTCCTAGCCACGAAGAAGTCATTGATTTTGTGTTACTTCATATGTCACATAACACATTATCAAACATCCCTGCTGGCTGCAGCAGCCCATGACTCTGGCATTCAATGATTTTGTATCTGTTTTGTGAAAAATTCATGAACCCTATGCAGGGCGTTTGCATAACTATGCCTTTTTCCATCGCTATCTATTGCATTGATATAGAAGATGGCCTGAAACTTCTGTGTAGACCTGTCTTCTGAGTGTGAAGAGAAAAAAAAAAAAGTGTTTTTTTTTCTGTCACATTTGTAATCTAATTATTTAGGTCATGTTTAACAAACTTAATTCAGATCGTGGAGAATATGAAAGTAAGCTGAACATGGATGGCACGTTAACAACCCCTACTGTGAATGAGAAATCGCCAGTGTTAAACATTTAAGTTTTGGAAGAGGAGTATATTTCTCTCACTTTTTAGTGTGACATATGTTGCAAGATTGGACAATAATAATTGAGTGATGTCATGTTTTTCTGATGATATAAATTCTATAACATATTTTTATTAATTATGGAGCATAACTGAAGTCTTCAATTCTGAAAAATAGTACAGCGAGCCATGGGCTTCTGGGTCATTAGAGTGTATTAAGCGAATTAAAGAGGAGACTCATTAGTACTTTGTGAAACTCTCCTGACCAGTTTGTGTATTAACCCCAGTGTACTTGAAGCAAATAAAGAAATCTGCACACTTCAAATTATTATGGAGGATTTAAATCCAGGATACCTAGCTGAATAAATAAGATCTCATTTATTCCGAGAGCTAATGGAACTTCTAAATGAAATAGAGAAAAACGAAATTCAAAATAGCCATTGAAAGCAGGAGAGATGAAACCAGCAGATGAGAATGGTAAAATCTTTCTGGATCTTATGAAGCAGAGAGAATGAAGATAAGGCCCAAGGAAAATGAGGAATACAAAATTCAATCTAGAGGAAGGAAAAGGATTCAAAGATCAATACTAGTGATGAGTGAGAGAAAACCAGCCGTAGAGGACCAGCCAGCAATTAATTAAATAATGGAGTGAAAATGCCAGCAAATGTACATGTTAGAAGAAATGTAATAATGTCTTCATCTTTAAAAGACTATTTTTAAATTTGAAATTCTTACCCAATTCTATGATTTACGTTAAATGAACAAAATACAGCATTTTTCAAACATAAACGTTTATCATTAAAAAGAACAAAACCTGATAGAATTATATGTAAATGTTCTTAAGCAAAATGAAAAATAATTCAAAATATAAGGAAGATATACAGAAAACATAATTGAATAAAGAAACATACAAAATGTATAGCTAACTAAAATAACCCTGAATAATCTTAATTGAATTTAATATTGGTAAACTGGAATTAATATTTTTGATCATTCCAACAAAGTATAGGAGTGAATTTTGAGAGGTTTGGAATAAAAATACAAAGGAAATTATATTTTGAGTAAAAAATTAGAGTTATGTGCACTTAACTGTACAGGAATTCACTAGATAAAGAAAAATATAATTTATGTCTTGCTAAGCAGTATACAGTTATAAAAAGAAATATATGTATAAAGATGTACATATATATCTGTATTACAGTTAAAATAGGAAAGGTTTAATTAAACAACATTTTTCAGAAAACATGCATTATATGTGTGAACTTTTTCTCTCTTCAATATTTCATCCATGTAATATGAAGCACAGATAATGAGGAAAAACCTCAAGAGAACTGGAAAAACTAAAATTCAATAAAGCCTAAGGACATAATTCAAAGATCAAAACCAGTGATGGGTGGTAGTTTTATTTTTTTCTATTTATCTCCATCTCTATCTCTCCATCTCTTTGACTCTCCATCTACCTATCTATCATCCATCTATCATCTAGATATATCCAGAATTGTATACACTGAATTTTAATCAAAATTACTTATATAGAAGAGAGAAATGTGAAATTTATGGGGGTTGGAAATAAAGCAGGGCTTTCTTTTTTTTATGTACATACCCAATTGTTTAAGTTTTATTTGCAACCATTGATAGTAATTCACACATTTTATAATAAAAATAAATATGTAATAAGTACATATGTTACCTATGAATTAATCTTTTGCTTCACAGTGCTAATAATTTTTATCTCTCTTCTATAGTTTGTATAATTTCAAAGATCAATATATATTTTGAATTTTAGACTGGTTTAACATTCTAGCTATATATCCTAGCAGTAAGGGCAGTAGGTTGAGTTAGAAAAACCTGAATTTAAGTTACATTTTTTAAAGTTTTAGTTACTTAATCTTAGGTTTATTACTTAACCTTTAACTCTATTTTCTCAGTAGAGTTTTTCTAAGGCAAAAATAAAAATCTTATATGTGGAGTTTACCTTCATTAAGTGCTCAGATCATGATCGAGCTGATTAGAATGAGGACAAAGTTATTGGGGGTATAAGTATCTCATAATGCAAATATTCAGAACCAAACTCATATTCTTCTCTCTAAAGCCCATCCTTTATGCTTCATCATTCAGTATCTCATTCAGTTATTCATTGAATAATTATGTCACATTTGTTTAATGTTCATTTAATATTTAGTAACTGTTGAACTAAGGTTTTGGATGAAGAAGACAAATATGGAGTCTACCCTAAAGTGTTTTACAATCCAGAGAATGAGATAGATATTGAAGCCAGCAGCAACATAAGTAAATAGTTATAAATTAGGGTAAATATTAAGAACAAATAAAACGAAGTATTTGGATATGAAAAATTTGTGTTATGTGAGCAGGAAAGCTATCTGAGCAGAAAAGCAGCGTCTAAGATAATATATGAAGGATGAAAAAAGGACTCTGAGAAGAGAAGGTGGGATTTGAAGCTTTCTGGACAGGCCAGTGTGTTAGGCGTTTGGGAGAAGACAATACATGGTCCAATCGAGGACTAATATCCTGGGACCTTGCGTGAATGAGATGAGGTTGAAAATGAGG
The DNA here is from genome assembly GCA_004027375.1 of Macroglossus sobrinus. Taxonomy (NCBI): domain Eukaryota; kingdom Metazoa; phylum Chordata; class Mammalia; order Chiroptera; family Pteropodidae; genus Macroglossus; species Macroglossus sobrinus. Next base: position 409,492 of record PVKZ01000868.1, on the reverse strand, counting down.
TTCAAGAGGATGTAGAAGGCAGGGGTTTATTCTAAGTGCAAAAAGAAATGACTGTATGGTTTAAAAAAATAAAAACAACAAAAGCTCCAACTGCTATGCAAAAAATTGATTAATGTTGTAATTTGTTCTAAAGGCTATTCAAATCTGTAATCTTTCCATTGCACTATCACCGTGCTGCTCCGGTTCTTATTCTCTCGGTTCTGATGTGCCTGACTATGTCCTATTAAAGCTTGTTCTTCTCGCGACATCTCCATGCCTTCCTGCTCTTAACCAAAGCCCCTGTAAGAGCCCCAGAAGCTTACAGAAGTTTGGATCCCTAATTAGGACAACTCCTCAAATCTGTTCGCTCTCAAGCATTGTCTTTGCCATGCCTTTTATCTAATGCTCCAGTCACAGTCAGAAATTTGTTATTTCCATGTAGTTTCACAACTCTGCTGGGGAGCCCTGTTTTTCCTTATTTTTGTTTTTGTTCTTCAATGGCTCAAGCTCCAATGTAGCCTGTTCTTTAAACTGGAACTCCATTTCTGACTCCCGAAGCAATCTCATCGTTTTCAATTTTCCCGTAGCAGTTATGTTTACCTTTCTTAGAACAAATCTGAATCTGTTACATTAAATGTTTTGAATATGTTTTCCCTTTAGTATTTCGAAAGCATATTTGAAAGTAAACTACATGCACATGCATCTCTGGATCTTTAGCGTCTAACATTATGCTTTGAACCTATTTGCTTAATTAATGTTTGTTGAGTTCAATATGAAAATGTATTATAACAAATTGAGTACTTCTGGGCATTTCCAGCCATAAAAATAAGTTTGTGAGACTATGCATTATCTTTTATCTTTTTTATTGCCATTTTGGTTTGTAAGTTGCTTGCAGGCTAAAAATAACTGCATTTCAAGGTAAAAGATTGCCAATCCTGAGTGTACAATATAATAAAATATATAAAGTGGTATCAGGTTTTAAATGCCAAAACACCTACCCCTTTAATAAACAGTATTCCAGTATTTATTTGGGGCAATATAATTTAAAATATATTTGATGTTTTTTTTTTCCTTCATCGTTTTAAAAATAAGTGCCAAATATCAGTTAGCTTTTATTTTTTCAGCTCGCTATTTCATTCTCTTTCTCTGGATGTCAGAATGTCTATCAGCTTGCTTGTTATAATGTACCACGTGACTAACTTGTTTTATCCAAGACACAGTCTGCATATGGTGATATTTGCAGGAAGTGCACTGAAAGAAATTGTGACTCGCCCTCCCACCCTTATGCTACAGAGCCTTCACAGAACATGCTAGCCAGAGTCGAAGAAAAACACGCCAGCTGCTCACCCTCGAAATCAACAAATAGAAAAAGATTCCAAAATACACTCGGCGATATAATCTTAATTTAGCTTCAGACTAATCATCATGATGATTAATAATCCCATATCAATAAAATTGTGCAAATAGAGAAACAACAGTCAATTTCTCATGTTAGAAGAACATCCATGTGTTATGCAGTCCCAGGACTTCGGTCAGTAGTGTGGTAGCTGGGGATGTAGTGTGAAAGCCACAAGTAGAAAGAGCAGCAAAACCTAGAGAACGTGTGCCCCAAAAGAAGGGGCTGAAAACTAGTTTAGATGCTAGAACAAAGTAGAAAATGTTAATACCATGATCCAAAACTCACATTTTAAAGCATAAGCATAAATATAGAATAAATAATGCAGGATAAACTATATATATATATATATATGAATATCACTTTATTCATTGTGTTATTAATTCATCCATTCGACCAGCATTTGTGGATTTTTAAATTCTGGCCACTATGGGAAGTGTGAGTGTAGCAAGTGCAAAAGAAATATGTCTTTGCCCCTTTGACTCTCATGGTTTAATGGAAGACATATGAACTATCAGTTTAGTAAAAGAAATATAATAAATTTCAGGGCGAAATGAGAATATTGAACATCTTTGCCTAGAGATTGGGAAGAGTCAGTGGGAGCCTTCAAGGGATATGACATATTTCACTTGACTCTTGAATGATGGATATGAGCTCGCCAAGAAGATAAAGGGAACTGGGCATTACAGATAAAACACTGTGAATTTTCAGTCATCACAGGAGATAAGTGTTAACAGCTTATTATGAAGAATAGAAGAATATGTTATAGTTAAGATTCCCACATTGAGAACAAGTTTCTTTTTTTATTGTTGTTAAGAAATACACACACACACACACACACCATACACACATACTCAGTCACAAATCAGCCTATCCCATTATTTGGCTATTTAATTATGCATGCCATAACTTACTTTACAGTCATTGCAGAATCACTTATTTCTGAATCACAGCTACTTTCAAAGTGAAAATTATATGATTCTCAATCTTTTTCTACAAGTTTTTTGAGTGTCAGAATATGAAGAGATTTTATCATCTGTTAATATAAATCATCTAATTCTGGAAACTCTTGTAAAATGTCTCTGCCTCGTAGTTAGCCAGTTACAAAAAAAACTTGTTGAGAAAGACAGTGTGATGGGCGTGCAGGCTCTCTCCCCAGCTCAGCTGCATAAGGACGGGCAGGCCTGGTGCCGGAAACACTTCTTACCAAGCACCCATAGAGCCTGTGCTGGGCTTATCCCCTTGTATGGCACTGATCTTCCCCTGTTTTAGGCTAAATGAGTGCTCTTATGTCCCTTCTAAAGGTCTGTGCAACATATGGCACCTGGTTAACCACGCTGGTATATCTATCCTTATCAGGGAGGAGAGGTGTTCCATTCTGGCAGGAGAAGGGTGTGTTTTGTACTGCAGGTGTTTTCCTTGGTGACTCTAATACCAAGATGTAGTATGCAGTGGTTAGCATCCTCCCCTGGGATGGATAACTGGTACACGGTACTCTTGCTCCACAAAACCTTTGTCAGAATTAATGTTAGAAATGGTAAGAAAAATATACTTGTTATTTTAAATCAAACTGTCTCCCAGTAAAATCCACTTATCATTCATAATTATGTCCACTCTACACCACGATGACAATCAGCTCCAGGCCTGCTTTGGACATACAGGAGTAACCTACTCTTCTTCCACATGACAGCCCTTAAAACACGCCTGTGCTCACCTGAGTCTTCACACCCAGTGAGTAAGAGTGAACTCCTCTATTAAAATACCCGATATCGAATCCATTTACCTTGATGGTCTTAGACAAGTTACTCACTCTCTTTCTTCCTTATTCTTACTTGTTGAATATGGATAATAATACCTACATCACCAAATTATTGTGATATTTAAATGAACGAAAGTGTAAAATATCTGGCCTTCAGTATGTTCTCAGTAAATGTTGGCTATTAGTTAACGGATAAAATCTTTATCATATACTATTGAATGGATATCGCTCTAGGAATGAATGGGCTTTATTTTAACTCCTCAAAAACTGAACAGTAATATGCACCTCTTTATGATTTGTTAATATAAAACCTAGGGAATTTCCAATACAATTCAGCTGACTGGCAGCTTTACTCTGTCCAACACCTCACTCCTCCTTAATAATGAGGATAGAATAAAGTTGTTATTTTCTATCGAAGGAAAGGTAAAGTTAGCAGAGAACTGTAGACTCACCCTGTTGGGGCTCAGGGAGTCAGTGGGTAAATTCCTTGTTCTTTTGTTTATCCTTAGATTAATCTATCTATAGTGTACCAGATAAATAGTCACAAGTTAGCTGACAGATTGCTGGAATTACTGTCACTGTCATGGAAGTCCTAGCCAAAGCACAGCACAGTATTAATGCCTGGTCTATTAACAACAACAACAATAACAACAACAACAAAAACAAAAACAAAAAAACAAAACAAAACAAAAAAAAAACAGACAGTGTAACCAGGTTCTGCCCAACACCAGGCAAGACTCAAGTGGACTTAAGTTGAGTGGCGGGACACCTGGAAGTCCAAACAAATTAGCTTTCCAAAATCATCCTTGTTATTTCATTAACCTCGTAATACTGCTATTATTTATTTTACAGGAAATTTTCATTCCAAATTCTGAGGAAAGATTTTGCTGTATTTCTACTTTATGCATGAGTTTATCGAATTTGTCTAGGATTCCAGAGAGACAGAATGTGGTTCCAACCTGAAAGTAAATTTTCCTTGAAAAGCAATATCCATTTTTACTGCTGTTGAGCAGGTCTACAATATTCTGCTCTTCAATAGGCTTACATAAAATGTGAACTGAGTACATGGTATTTAAGAAACATTACATGTTCAAAATAATTTGACCCTAAAACTCAATTTAGAACCATAGTTTCATAGAGGAAGAAAAGGTTCCCAAGCTGTCCCATAAATGTGCAAATCCTGTCCCCAGGTCCTTCAGCTATTATTGTTGAGTTGGAGATTTTTAATACAGTTTTATTTAGTTTTATTTTATTTAACATGTTTTGGATCCCTCTGCAGTCCTGAGTCATCTCCTCTAAATAATCCTCTTCAATTATGGCAAATAGAATAAAAGAGAAGTTCTCTCAGCTCCCTTGTTAGAAATAATTTAGCCCAAAGCGATTCACTATCTTTGCTGCTGAAACAAACTTCTGAATTATATAGTTATACTCATGATTAGAATATATATAATTTGTCAACGTGTACAAAAATGTGTTGTATTTGCAATATCATCTTATACTTTTTCTAGTTAAATAATGTAATTTCTATCGAACGATACGCACCGTTGTCTCTCAGCTACCTACTCTTGGTTCTGTGTGCTGATGTCAACTCAGGCAGAGCTAGTGGGCTGCAAATTGCATTTCTGAAGCTTCTTTGCTAAATGGCTTTTCTTTGAAAGGAACACACTATTGAAAAGGAAAAAAAAAATCTATAGAAACAAAAAAGATAATCTCAAAGCATTATGCTAAGTAAATGATGTCAGACTCCAAGGTGACACACTCACTGTAAGATTCCATTTACAACATACTGGAAAAGGTGAGAGACAGTGGGGACTGAGAAGGAATTTGGGTCTTGGGCAGGGCTAGAGTGGAACTTAAAATCAGCAGTGAAAGGGGATTTTAGAGGCAAGAGAAATGTCCTCTCAGGTTAATGTGGATTTTGTGAATGAGAATGGTTCTAGAGAAACAGAATTTAAAGACAAATTTTTTGGATCTGTTCCTGAGTGTCTGAAATTGGTTCTATAATCTGATTGGATTTAAAGATGCTAAGGACTCGATTTCTAGTAGGAAAGAGAGCACTGATCATCCACGGAGTGAACCATCCGCAGAGATACTCACCACATCTGCATTGGATGCTTCTAACTATCACTTAAAGAAAGAAGGAAGCTAAATGACTCTGAGCAGTTTTAGAAACTAAAAAATATAATGACTGGTTGGTTGCTTCTAATGTGACTGGAGGAAGTGGGAAGGAAACTGATGGCTCAGAGATGCAAATTTCTACCTCAAGCACCCTGTAAATGACCTGAGATCTTCTAGACTTGCCCTGAAAGAGGCCTTTATCTTCTGTAGCCACAGGGCTGAAACTGCTAAAAATCAGATGCAGAATATCATCCTGTGATTGGCTGAATTACAATGCAAGTTGAATTTCAAACCTCACAATTATCCGATGTTAAAAGTAAGGGCATCGATTGGAAAATGCAGAAAGACTCGAATGATGCTGGAGACATTAAGCCCCTCAGTTCTGATGAGTCAAGTTCGCCAGCAGTAAAGGCCTCCCCACTCCTGACAGAGCTCCCCAGTTCCAGTGGCGTCTGCCCCTCCACCCACAGGGCTACAGGCCTTTCCATCTGCATCTCCTGGGAGCTAACCCTGCATTGACTGAGGAAGCTGGGATAATGGTCTCTCCTTGCAAGGCAGTTGCCTTGCAAGACAAGACTACTTCTTCTTAGGACCTAACCCCACCCCCTTTTTGATTCTAGACCTGCAGCAAGACCCAAGTGCTCGAGGATACACTCGAGGATACACAAAATGAGGATACAAAGCATGACCCATGAAGGGGTGTGCTACAGTCCAAAAGAACTACTTGAGTTTTCTAGTGAATACAAACAAATCTAGAGAAACTGTGTGTGGATATGAATAGTGAGGGTGAGGGAAAATAGCAGAAGGAACATCAAGTTAGTAAAGCTAGGATTTATTGAAATGGACTCGCTAAGCAAAGATTCCACATGTAAAGCTGTGATCGAGGGTAGAAAAGGTTCTGACAGTTTGATTGGTCGGTTGAAACATGGATCAGAAGATGGGCTCCCTCGAGCAAACTGGAATGCCAGACCTTCCTTGGGTTAATGAGACAAGACTGGAATGTTGAAGTGGATTAGTTGGTTTATGACCTACTGACCCTGGGAGAGTCTAGGAGACATACTTCACCAGCTATCTAAGATATAAATCTGTGATGGCAGCTCCAGCGTCCTTGAAGAGCTCCTTGGTTGTCCTTCTCCATGGGCCAGATATTACAGTTCTAGCCACATCCTAAATTCTTCAGGAGTAATTGGATCCCAGGGTGGCAGTGAGTGACAAGGTTGAGTGACAACTGGGCATGGTGACCGTGCTGGATGGCAGATCAGTGTAGCAGTAGGAGTCTGCCTTATACACACCTACGCCCCGGGCAACTTAATACACTCCTAGAGATAGGAAGTCCGTGTTCTTACTTGATCTGTTTAAACAGAAAAAATTCTAGGCCAGGTGAATTAAAGTCTAACTCATATTATAAAAACAGAGTCACAGCTTCCCAATCAACTCTCAGACTTGAGGCAGTTTACAGACCCACTACCTCCTGAATAAAGGGGAAGGTTGTGTCTCCTGAAAGAAGGAAACCAGTACACTGGAAACCAAAATGTATACTGTTCATCTTTCTACTAGCCTTCAAAGGACCTGTGGATTTTTACCTGGGTAAATATGCATCAAAGAAAAGAAAATAATTGGAACTTTCTGGAACTACTAGATACTGGCTCTGAATTAACATTAACTCTGGGAGACCCAAAACGTTACTTTGACTCTCTGGCCGAGGATGTCTAAAGGTCAGATGGTCAATGAAACTTTAGCTCAGCTCCACCTCACAGTGTGTCCAGTGAGTTCCCGAACCCATCCTCTGGTTATTTCCTGAGTTCCAGAATGCATAATCGGAACAGAAAGACTTAGCAGCCGGCAGAGTCACCATACTGCTCCCCTGACCTGTGGAGTGAGGGCTATTTTGGTGGGAGAGACCTAGGTGAAGCTGTTAGAACTGACTCTGTCTAGGAAAATAGTAAACCAGGAATGACGCCTCACCCCTGGAGGAACTGCAGAGATTAGCACCCCAAAAGGGACTCACAAGATCCCCACCACGTACCCATTCAGTTCTCCTATGTGGCCTGTGCAAAAGACAGATGGATCTCGGAAAATGACAGTAGGTTATCATCAGCCCTGAATTTGTTTCCTGCTGAGAATACTCACAAATCATTGAATTACATCTCTACTTTACCATGTATATAATATCGAGAACATGTTTAAATTGTGATTTTATTTTTCATTAGTGCATAAAAATATTGAAATTTAAAAAAAATCTGAATAAATGATTTAGCTGACATTAATATTTTTCCCCTGCTAAGTCAGAAAGAAAATCCCCATAATATCTGAAAAGTGGCTTATTGTAGGTGCAGCATAAGATTTTTAGTCTAAAAAATGTACCGTTTGCATCATTAGGATAGAATAAAATGCCTTAATCTTTGACTATGCATAATGAATTGAAACAAAATAAAAGAATGCTTACATAAAAGGTCAGTAGTTTAGATCATGAGTTGAGGTGGAGCGGGGAAATAAGGAAAGAGGGGGTAAATAAATTACTTGGGTAGAAAGGAAACAAATTCTTTGAGAGAGATGGTAACACATTGTCAGGAGATAGCTTGAGGCAAACTAGGTGAAAAATCACACAGCAGAGACATCAAACAAACAAAGGGAAACCAAATTGCAGAGAAGCAGCAAAAGCTAAGGCTTAATAGTTAGTTATTCGGAATGGGACATGTTGACAGCATGCCAAAAGAATTAGGACCTAATCAGTCTGCAGGCCCAAAGTCTGTGTGGAAGAGGCAGAATCAGATAAATGGAGTCTATAAAAAAAAAAAAAAAGTCAAGGGAACAAACTGATTGTGAAGGGAATATTATGTTCCTGCCAAAATCCCTTGACTCAAAAAAGGAAAGACAGATGATCCCTCCCGTTACGTAACAGTTGGGTCATAATCTTCGTTTTATGCACAGAGAAGAACGACACCGTTTTTTCAGTCACCCCACAGAAGAACTAGGACACCATCTATTCATCAAGGGAAAAGTTGACCCTTTACTAAAGTCTTGAAACAGTAATCATGGACTATTTCTTCAGAAATACATATATACATATATACATATGTAAAAATATAAATAGATAAAATATAATTTAATGGAGTAGTCCTACATAAAGAACGTAATTTATTATATATGTGATTTAAGCAACATTTCTAAGCATTTAAATAATTGATGTGACTTAAATTTTAATTGACTTCCATCAAACTGATTCACTTGATAAACTGACACACATTCACTAGCACGGATGCCCATGGTTCCCCTATTCTCAAATAAATCATCACATTTCTGCTCCTACCAATTCACACTCTGCTTACCTTTTTCATTTGTGTTTCCCACCCATTTGTTTGGCACAGTACCTAATATTATAATCATACAGTATTGTGTAATTGTATTATTGTTAACATACATTAAGCTGATGATTGAAATATGAGGCCATAAAGGAAATGTTTTATGACTAACTATACTTGTCCATGAAAACAGTACTATTATTACTCTCAACATTAATATGGAAATAAAATAAGTTTTTTAAAGAAGTCATCTGTCAAGGAAGTCATCTCACATAAAGCATATTTAGGTCTGCCTCTTACTAAACTTTGTGATCTTGGGCAAGTGACTTTATGTCTCTGAGTCTGTGCCCTCGATCTTTAAAAACCATTATATTTTCTGCGTATGGTTACAACATTTTCTCCCTTTCTACGTGGTCTTCTTAAACCATGATGTAATCTTCCCTCTCACCCTCTGTGGGGTGAGTTTGATGCCCCTTCCTCTTGACCTTCAGTGGATCTTTGTGATTGTCACAAATACAGAGAATGGGGGACATGATAATGTGTGACTTCTTAGCTACATCATAAAACCTTCCACTTGATTCTTTCAGGGCTCTTGCCTTTGGCATCCAATTACATGCTTTGAGAAAGCCAGCACTAACTAGCCCTTGCAAGAAAGCAGAGAGAATTCCTGTGTGATACAGAGAAGATCCCTGACCTCAGCCCTGACCAAGGACTCAACCAACAGCCTGTACCAGCCTGGCAACCTTGTGCATGAAGTATCCAGTCCCCAGTCAGGCCCTAGTTGGTACCATGTAGAGCAGAAATGGCCTTTTTCACCTGTCCCTATTCCAACTGCAGTTTCCTGGGAATTAGAAATTATTATTTTTACAGGTCACTAAATATTGAGGGAGTTTATAATGCAACAAAACTAAACTGAAGCAAAGATAATCTTCCTTACTCCATAGGGTTATTATTAAAATTTACCATAAGAATGAAAGTTAATTTTTTTTTCATATGACCAACACTAAACTTTATTCAGTGGTGGGGTATATTTATCCAGAACTTGATTCACTTTGCTAAATAGATTTATAGATATTTGATTTTCAGTTGACAACATGTTAAAAAAAAAATCACCCCAAGGACTAGCATTATTTTTATAATAATATTTGATAAAGAATACAAGGAAATTTCTCATGCACAAACATAATTCCTCATGTGTAATAATGGATGATTCAGAGTTGAAAAAGTTCGCCTAGAAACTTCCTACGTATAATAATGACAATGAAAAAAGTTGATGGTCACTTAGATTTGGTAAATGAGAACTCACAAATTTTTTCTGATATATATAAAATATTTTTAAAAGTTAATCAAAAGGCCATAATTATGTAAGAAAATATCAAATCTACTCAAATTACATATTTTGCTCCTACCTGTCAACCTGTGTTTGTTATATCTGAAGTTGGCTTTGGGGGCAAAAAGATATTTTCACCTTCTAGTTTTAAAGTTAACATTCATTTTACTGAAATAAATTTAAAATCAAGATTTTTTTTACTTTGAGGTTAAAATTGTATAATATTATTATTCTATATAAAACTCATAAATTTTTAAAATCATTTTGAAGATTTTTACTGAAGTAAATAAGTTTTCTCAAGAAATTTAAACTTGATTAATATATGTAATGTACTCAATTTTCTTCTTCAAATGCCTGACTCTAGCAAAATTATCCCAACTATTTAGATACATACAGTAAATGTAGTCAAGTGTTGTCAGGAGCCGTTCTTATCAAGGCTCTCATACCTGAGATCTAGGCAACTTCCCCTTGGGACAGAATCTGCCTCGCCCTATGCTATCTGATAGGATAAACAGATAAACAGCATAAGGTCAGTTGCCCTGACATGCCCTGACTTGCCCTGGGCCCCTTGAGCCATTTGCTTAAACTAATCTGACCTTGAAGATAGGTGACCTCGGGGATCCTTCTGCATTTTAGGGTCATATAAGGAAATGGAATGTTCTGCGGTTCAATATCCAAGGCAACCGTGCTTATGCAAATCCTCCCTTTTATATACTCTACCCCTACCTACAATAAACGAGGCTTGATCAGAACTTTGTCTTGCCTCCATTTTTCGCGTCTCCTGTCCCCCATTCTCTTGTAGATTGTCACCTCGAGTCTCACATCTGGCCGGAGCTCCCGTTAGTCGTCCCGTGGGAAGGGACAAAGTGTCATACAAATTTGAATAATCTTAGGTTGTCTTAAACATTTTCAAAAGTCTGATTTTTCCTAGTTTTCACAGCTAATATGGGAATATCACTTAAGCATTAAATACACTTTAAATATTAATACAGATTATTTCTCTTTTGCCCCCAAAGCCAACTTCAAATACACCAAAACAGGTTGACAGGTAGATGCAAAACATGTAATTTGAATTGATATGACCATTTCTTACACACTTAATTATAGTCTTTTGATTTTTTAAACACTATTAACAAGTTTCTTTGAGAAAAACAGAAAAAGAGTATCTCAGATGCTGCTAGTGGGGAAAGTGAGAGGGTGACCAAAAAATTTACACTTGACTAGTAATACTGAGGTCATTTTGGATTCCTATAAAAATAAGTTAAATTGGAAGCACATCTCAGACTTCATTAAGTTGTATAGTATGACAAGGAAGCAAGGAGTCTAAACAGCTCTCTCAAAAATTATGATTATGAATGTGAAGAGATTTTTAGTGGAGAAGAATTTGTTTTGTTGTTATTTAATGGATTAATCTATGTTTCTTTAATTGCTAAAGAGAAGGAATCCCTGAAGAGAAACCATTAATTATATATGAGAAAGTTTTGTCCATGGTATGCCAGAAATGGAAAAAATAATGGGCTCCAAAACAAAAATTGAGAAATTACTTCTGGCATGGCAAAAATACTTTCTTTAATGGGAGAAAGAATAAGACAGATAGATTGACACACATGTGTTTCACTATTACAGTAGTGGAAAATTGAATTAAGTCTCTTGTGGTTGCCTCACATAATGGGGAGAATATATTGCTTGTCAGGAAGGACAAGGGTTTAAGGGGTTTTCTTCTGATTTTAAACAGTTTAGAAAATTCATATGTGATCTTTATAATGTCCTATACATTGAGCTTAAGTTATATGTTGCCCTATATGTCTTCTAAGTGAGTGTGCAGAATATTTTATGTTCATCTCTTTAGAGTAGACAGAGTTTATAAACAATGCATTCCCTTGAGTATCCCATCTCTTCATAAATGTTAAGGAGCATTAGACACATTATGAAAAACAGTACATTTATTAAAACTTTACAATAATAGGGAGACATAAATCATAAATTAATATTGCGAATAAATGTGTAACAAATACCAGTTGCTTAAGAAAATGCTGCTTTATCGTCTAATTAATGTTATTTTTTTCACTTTTCCAATTTAATCTGTAAATATTTCATTCATTTTGAAATCTGTCAACTGATTGTTATAAGAATGTCTATAATAATCTTTAAAAAGTCAGAGGAACACAGTTCACGATAGTATAACAAACAAAAAGTTAAGATGGCGTAGGAATGCTGCTGTTAGCAGTTTGTAAATCTGTCAAAAATATGTGACAGAGGCAAGAAAAAACCCTCACCCTTAGTTGTCAACTATGCCCTGCTATACCGGGTACATGAATTTAGACACTTTCAATGAGTTATCATGGGATCATATCCCAAAGTCATGAGTTGTTTGGGAATTCAAGCGGAGTGACCTGATGCACTAAATATTTTGGTTTGGCTAATGAGCAAAACCTCGGGAAGAAAATCTGGTCTGTCAGCTCCTTGATTTTGTTAGTGTGACCTAAGCTCACTTATGTCAAGGTCTCTGCGATGCTAGGAGGCAGTTTGGGGGGATTTGATACCATGGATAGAGTTACAATTAATTTGCTTTAGCCTCGTTAAATCTTCTACATTCTCTTGGCCATGCTTACCTATCTTAGAATAAACTAGTTCAAATATTTTGTCTGCATGTGAATGATATACAGATATACATTATTTTATATATGTATACTTAATATATATTATCTACACATATATAATATATACATATTTCTTCAAGCATTGTCAGCATTAACCTTTGCCAAAGTTATAGGCTTAAATAAACCAAAGTAATTGTACAGCAAGAAAAACAGTCTTAGAATTGTTCTGTTTGATTTGGTTCATTTTAAAGATTTGATATCCAATTTCCAGTTTGCCAAAAGTCCTTGGCTACTTTACAGATAATAAATAAATGATGCCTGAGTACTACCTGTAGGCATTAAAAATGTTGTTTATATTTTTATATTATCAGTAATATTAATATTTCTGCTATTACTTTTGGATACTTGGCTATAAAGCTTATACATATGAATATATAATAATATTATAAATATATAATATAATATAAAAGGAAGTCACAGATGTAATATATTTTATAGAATATTGAATATAATGTAATACCTCCAAGTAAATAACAGAGATTCACCTATTTAAATATTTTAATTGATGCAATTCTACTGTTTTTATATTATTAAAACAAATACCAATATAAATACATATATACTTTTTTATGTGTGATAAGTGTGTTTTTCTACCATCCTCTTATTTTTCTTTTTTTATAGAAACTCCACATCCTCTACTTGTATGTATTAGTTGTCCATTGACTTCCCAGCTAAATACCATATTTCCCAGCATCCCTTGCAACTAGGTGTGGCCATGTGACTGAGTTCTTGCTAATGAAATGTGAGTAGAAGTAAAGTAACTGTCAGATTATTTGCCCTTGCCCCTTACTCTCTTTATTCCTTCCTGGGACCTGAAATATACACATGGTGGTAGCAAAAGGCTTGACTGTTTAGACAAGGACAGAACTAATAAGGAAGGAGTAATAAGACTGAAAGACTGAGGTCCTAAATGAGCTGGTGAAATTATAGCTATATTTTTCTGAACCGTTATATGAGAACAAAGATAAATACATCCATCCCATTTAAAAATGTATATTATAAGAGTATTTAATAAGGTAACTTAAGCTACATCCTACCTAATAATTTTGGTTTCAAGAGAAATATGAAAAATAATAGAATACCTCAAAAAGCTTCCAAAGATCTCTAGGAAATATGAATAGAGGCATCATGCAGAGTGGTTTGTGGTGATAGTTTTACTATTTTTCATGTCTTAGAGATTGTCTAAGACCCTTTATGTCTCTGGGAAGCATATATGAATCATATTATCTTTATTTTAGATATTTTTCAAAGAGATGAGCTAGCATAAGTAAAGTTTATTTTCCTTTGGAGGTGAAGAGAATGTGAGCTTTTATATAAATCTTGCATAATCCTAACTATGTCAACAATTTTTTCTATTATAATACTAAAATATTTCTAATACCTAAAAGCTATTTTTTTAAATAAAAAAAAACAGGTGTGGATAGTAAGTCAGTTGAGGAGATAAAGTAAAATAATTTTAAAAATGCTGTTAAAACAACAGAAGGCAGAAAAGGACAAAAACAGAAACCTATAACTAAAATCATACTTAGTAGTAACAAACTAGATGCTTTCCCTTTAAGATCTGGAACAGGGAAAGTTGTTTTTCTCACCTCTCTTATTTAACATCATACTGAAAATCCTAGATAATGCAATAAAACAAACAAATAAATAAATAAATAAATTGTAACAAATTCAGGTTGGGAAAGCAGAAATTACAACAGTCTCTGTTCACAGGTTACAATTGCAAAGAATTGACAAAAAAGAGCCATGTATGGGATATACGATTAATATATTTTGAAATTAAATTTCAAGTAACAATTATATTAACACCAAACTAAAGGAAATATTTAGGTATAAATTTCATAATGTACAAGGAAAACTACAAAAACAAATTAAAAAAACTAAAGAGATATTCTATGTTAATGAACAGCAAGAGTCAATATTGTTAAGCATTAGGTTTTTTTCCTAATTGATCTAAAAATTAATGGAATCCAAATTAACATCCCAGTGGATGCCAACATAGTGATTATAAAGTTTATATTGAAAGAAAAAAGCCAGAGTTGGCAACACAATATCAAACTGTGAAGACATTGTTGAGAATGAAAAGACAAGTGACAGATGGGGTAAAATCTTTGCAAAATATATCTGGGAAAGGCCTGGTAGCCAAAATATACAAAGAATTATTGAAGCTCAACAATAAGGAAATAAAGAACCCAATTAAAAAATTGCAAACGATCTGAATGAACACCTCACCAAAGGAGATACAGAGATGGCAAATATGCCTATGAAAATGTGATTAACATTACATGACATTATGGAATTGCAAATTAAAAAACAATAGGATTTCACTACACATCTATTAGAATGTCTAAAATACAAACCGCTGAAAACATCAAATGCTGACTAGGATGTAGAGCAACACAAAAAGCTGGACACAAATGTTTACAGAATCTTTATTCATAATTGCCAAAAATCAGAAGTCATAGGTTAATGGAAAAGCAAACAGTTGTACATGCATTTAGTGGAATATTATTCAGCAATATAAAGAGGTGGGCTAATAAACTATAAAAAGACATGGAAGAACCTTAAAGGCATACTTCTAAGTGAAAGAAACCAGTCTGAAAATGATACATATTATACAATTCCAGCAATACAACATTCTTGAAAGACAAATGTGTAAAATAGAAAAATCAGTAGTTTCCAGGAGTTCACGGGGAGGGAGAGATTTTAGGTTACGAAATCATTCCCTAGGATACCTAATGATGGGAACATACTGATGCACAATGTTCCACAGTAATGCAAGATGTTAATTAAATGGGGTACATTGTGCAGTTGGGGATAAAGGGGGTATCTGAGAACCCACTACTTCCTGTCCAATTTTTCTGTAAAACTTAAGTGTTCTAAAAACAAAATCAATTAGAAAATAAGCTGCCTATTTGTGAAATACTAAAATGTTTAAAATATTTTTAATGTATTCCATCATGTATTTGATCCTTTTAGTGTTTGTATGTACCTTTAAAATAATGTTAAGGAAATATTAATATTTTTTCTTTCACTCTATTTGGACAATTTAATGACTCTTCTTATCCACGTATTGTGTGAAAATTATTGCTGTCCTCAATTATTTATTGTGGGTGTAGCCTTAAGGAATGAACATTTTGGCCAGGCTGGTTGCCAGTGAAGGGACTCCTGTGCTTTGAGCTGAAATCCCTGAGTAGGAACTGTGTTCGAGTCTTTGCCTTTTTAAACTTGCCTTACCACTGAACTTTACACTTTGATGTAGATTGAGACTTCTAACTTCTAGGTGGCCATTTCTATACAGATAAAACACTGTCATCTAAAATTAAATCAGTTCTACGCCTCATGAGCCCTCGCATCCTTCCTTTCTTATCTCTCAACTCAAATAACGAGTCTTGAGTCTTCCTTGCTAGAAAGCCAAAATTTATTTATGAGTTCTTTATTCCCCTGTTCTTAAGTCTAAATTATATTGGAACAATAAATCTACTACACTCTGTACTCAAAATGTGACTTTAAAAATTACTGGCAAGGGGACTCAGGGATACTGACTCTGTCTCATTAAGAATTACCATGTTGTTTTCTTTAATACTCAATTGCAAGCTCTACCTGGGCAGGAGACATATAGTTTTTGTTTTCTACTGAATGCCCAGCACCAAGCACAATGCCTAGCATACAGTTAGGATGTAAACCATTCTGGAATGAATTATCAAGATAATAAAACATTACTCAATAGCAAGAAATAATTTCTGTTCCCACATAAACCCTTATAATTAACCTGGATGGTTGATACAGGAATCCATTTAAAAAAATTTATCATGTTACAAAATTACTATTATCAAAGTCTGCAAATGACATGGAAATTTTCTATTGAGAGTGGAGATCTGCTATAAATGTTCATTAATTTGGTAAAGAACTTTAGCTAACATTCAGACATTGAAAGGTAGACCTGAAGTCTAGTTTGGGACGAGAAATAGGCAGGAGGGCTAATCTGCCCTGTGTACATTGTTAATGATATGGGGGCCAAAGGCTGGCCCCCAGGGAAAGGTCAGAAAGAGGTAGCAAATGAAGACTGAGAATATCTTTTTTAGAATAAAGGCAAAACTTTAGATGTCCTGTGAGAAAGATCTCATGAGAAAGGATAACTGATTGGAAAAATGTGGATTCTGTTATAGTCTATACAATAATGCCATTATGTTTGTCAAAATACTATGAGACAGGTCAGCCTTGTGTTAGCTATATTTTAGATAAGTGAAGGAACTATCAAGTTACATAACCTACATCTCTATTATATTATCACTTGTCTACATTCTTTATAATTTAAATGATTATAAATCACATAAAAAT
The DNA here is from genome assembly GCA_004027375.1 of Macroglossus sobrinus. Lineage (NCBI taxonomy): Eukaryota > Metazoa > Chordata > Mammalia > Chiroptera > Pteropodidae > Macroglossus > Macroglossus sobrinus. Next base: position 392,607 of record PVKZ01000868.1, on the reverse strand, counting down.
TAAATAACATTTCTATATTAAAATTATTTGTAAATTAAATAAAAATATGTCCTGTTTAATTTTAACAGACTTTATTAAATCAGATAAAAATTATCTGGAAAAGTATAAATTATATATTTATCAAAATTAAAATTTATTAGAATTTTAGTGAAATCCAAATGGATTAACATTTCTTAAAGTTTCAAGTAAAACATTAATTTTACTTAAACATCCTCTGGACAAACTATTCATATTAAATATAGATAATTCTATATAAATTCATAGAAAAAGACCAACTGATATCAGCAATTTAATTTTAGTTTTCAAACATTTTGACCATTGTAATACAGCTCAGATAAATTACAAAATATCTCTCACTATTAGTTTATAATGAATTCTATTTATTATAATTATAGAAAATGTTGATTAAATATTGCTATTTCCATGAAAATATTTAAGAAGAATTTAGCTAATAATTGGTTAATATTACAATAGTTTTACAGCAATCTCCAACAAATTAACTTTGCATTTTACAAGTCGCTATTTATATTTAAGTATTCTTTTAGAAAGCAATCACACATGTGAGCCTTACATATTAAATACTATAGAAATTATGGTTTAGAAAGTTATTCCTTTTATTATCCCGATAAAATCAAATCTGCTAATCTCCACAAAATATTTTAAAACCAATAATAGCATTATCTATCCCTTTTGTTACCTGTACATAATTCTCTTTATAAATGTGTACTTTTAAAAAAACAGAATACATGTAAAGGAATATCAAGCAATATAATAGGAAAAAGTGGCAGAAAAGCAGAAACTCTAAAACTGAAGAAACTAATTAAAAGTTGTGGGAGAACAAAATGAAGCAGGGAAAAGAAAGTGAGGACTATATACGCATATCTTTACAGTTAGCCACTTGCCGGCCTGAGCAGCGTGTGTAATGATGAATTCTGATTGAAGAACAAAGACTGTGCTTAACTAGCTGAATCCTGAGAGGAAAAAGGACTGACAACTAAAAAGAGACTGATGATTTTAATTTTGAATAATTTGAAGTATAACTGAATTTAATAGTGACAAAACTTTTAAAATTTAATAGTCACAAAACTATTAAAACTATTAATAGCGACAGAACTATTAAAACATTTTTGTTTGTTTTTATACTAACTTAGGACAAAAACAGTATTTTATTGTCATTAGTGCTTTGTAACTATGGTATTTACTGATTTCTCAAATTTGTCTTATCACAGTTCACCAAAGCCATTACTTGGTCTTAAGCATAGGCGTGTCTCCTGGCCACCATAAAAGACTAACACATTTTCACAAGCATTAAGAATAGTTTTTCCCTTCACATTTTGAAGATTCTGAAATTATAATGTAACTTGAAATAAATGTCCAAAGAAACTCTGTAGCCACCAGGTGGAAGAGTACACTGCGGTTCAGGTCATTGCCCGGATGTGTACGTGAGCAAACTTAGCCATTCCTAAATGGTCCAACTCACCTAAATGGCAGCTTGTTGAATTATTATTTATTTATTTTTTTATTGGAAGCATCACAAGGATTTTGATTTAAGCCAGGCTCCCTGTTTTAACTTAAAATGTCTACAGATGTATTATAGTGAAATTCAATATTGGATACACAATTTCTTGACATCTGCCAGACAATATAAATAAAGGCAGTTAGAGAAACTGTAACTTAAAATAACTAGAGTAGAGAGACAACATATTATGGAATTATTTAGATTTGTTTGGTTTGCAAGTAACAGAAATCATTATTAAACCAGGAACGTTAGGGATCTTGAGAAGTTACTCTTGGGAAAATCTGGGTTACTTCTCAATAGAATATTCAAACAATTGAGACTATCTACTTCCTTCTCTTGTTTCTGCTTTTCTATGCAATTGATTAATCCTTCATTCTCTTTTCACACTGATTTTCTTTTATATTAAGCATTTATTAATTTTAACTCATTTAAAAATGAAAATACTGTTTTTATCTTACTTCACTTTTGCTTCAAAAATATATGTGGGATTTGTAGGCCACTCCTCTACTGGCATTTACCAAAGGAAATATAATGTGAGCAAAATATATAATTAAAAATTTTCTAGTAATCCTATTAAAAACAATCAAAATAACTGATTAAATTAATACTAATCATACCCTTGAGTAACTCAGGGGTTAAGGATGCCTACATTTGCATAATCAAAAATCTACATGTAACTTTTGATTACATGAAAACTTAGTTCTGTTTGTTATCCTCAGTGGGGGTTGATTCCAGGACCCAATGGGATACCAAAATCCACAGATGCTCAAGTCTATATAAAATGATCTAGACCGATGCATACAGTCAGCTCTCCACATGCAAGTGCTCCCAACTGCAGGTCAAAAACAGTACAAATCCAGACCTGAGTGGACCTGCATTGTTCAAAACTGTTGTTCAAGGGTCGACTGCATCGGATTTATCTCAGCATATCTAAACTTCTTATTTCTACAGATAATATAAATTTATTAGTGAAATTTTTTTTCATTCTACTTCAAAATACTTAAAATACATAGCAAATAAAACACAACATTTTCAATAGTTCAAGTGAAATGTAATCCCTTCAAAACACTAAAGTTGTGTTTGACAGCAAAACTATATCCAGCACTTCAGCTTTTAAATTTAAATTAAACTAATTAAAAATTTGTTCAAATAGCCACATTTTAGGTACTTATTTCTAAAGAGTCATATTATATGATCTAGATTACTTTGTTTACTCTCAATTTTTTTATTTTTTCTTTTCCATATTTATTTTAAATTTTCATTATGTGAAGCTACAATTTTTATATCTAACTTTATTAAACAAACATTAAATCATATTGTCTATCTTCATAATAAGTCTTGATACCTAATTATGAAGAAGAAAAACAAAAACTTTATTTAAATTGAGGAATAAATATTTTTAAATGCAATTATAATTTTTCATTGGATTGTCTACAAATGTGATCATAAAAGAATCATTTCAAATTTTTTTATGTATAAGTAAATAATGACATCTAACATTACACTAAAATTTTTAAATATATATATAAGCTTAGGAGACAAGAAGAGAATCAAGGTTTTATATATAAATAGAAAACATAATAGCAATATTAGGTAACTAATTACAATTGCTTTTTCACTGAAATGTGTATTTTTTCACTACATTCTATAATTTTAGTTGCTGTCAGATACTGAGAGTGATGAAATGAAGTCCCACAGACTTGTCTAGTCAGAATAGGCCCCCATTGCCTGCTGTAATTCTACCATAAATTACTTTCTCGTAGCCTCCTGAAACTGCTCCATTTTCAAAGCTACATTCTTTCAGAGAATGTAGTTAGATACTGTATATCTGGCTCCTTGCCCTGGATGCTGACCAGTTTGCCTTTGTGACTTTAACCTGGTGCCTGAGAGTCTGAGTGTCAAGAAAGTTGACTCATTTACAGTTTTCCATTATGTAGCTCTAACATTTTATGTTGTTTCCTAAATAATAGATGCCATATGGTTGGACTAGCTAGTCTCCTCTGTGGCTGTGTAACAATGTTCTTCACTGTGAGTACGCAGATATATAAATATATGTTTTTTTTTTAATTTCTTTATTTTTTGTTTAACCGTGTGACTTAGAAATTCCATAATTAGGAAGACCCCCTCCTTCATGTCCCATTCTATCAGAATTTGAGCATGTGATCAGGAATTTATTATACTTTGATATATTACCTATATGGTCATTTATATAAGTTAAATCCAGTATATAAGACTATTGCATATAAAATAGAAAGTTATAAAGGTCAATTATTCTATAAACATAACTAATATTTTTTTCTATAGTGTATTAGTAAAGAAATGGGTATAGCACGTGACAGGGGTTTTAGCTAAACATTATATCAGAAATGTGGATTCATACTTATATGTTTATGTCTGTATCAAACAAATTTTAATTAGTCCAAAGAAAAACCAGAAACAACAAACAAAACAAAACAAAACAAAACAAAACAAAACAAAACAAAACAGAAAATACATTGTGTTAGCAAATAGTGATTTCGTTTTGTTTTCATTTTCACTATGATAATAACCACATTTGGACAGTGGAGCTTAGGATTTCTACGTGTGTATTCTCTACCTTGAGCTTTTTTTACTTGAATTAATCCTGATAAGAGGGCATGTAAGTGTTAAGTAAAGGCTGATTTGACAACAGAATATATTTAATTGTTGCTTTGTTAGAAAAAAAAGGATTAAGAATTCAAGGAATACCGTATTTTCAGGCTAATTTTAAACATGTCAATACATACTCTCTTTTCCAATCAAGATGGATATGTATAGATGGATGAGAAATATGTTTTTTTAAACAGTAATAGAACAGTGCTGCGATAATGATTTAAAATATTTCTATAAATAATGTGACATAGGTGGACAGAATTTTGAAGTTATTTTTTCTTTAGTAATTCAACTAGTAGTTGACATATCTCTAAGTATGCTCCCTTTTAGTCATTAATTGTCACTATTCAAAAATGTACCTGAATACAAGAAGCTATTTTTCAATAAGACATTCAGCTAGCAACACGTGTGTTATTGTAATTCAAGTTCTTTTGTCTTTTAAGGAAATTGCTGTTGAATTATAGTCCTAGACCATCTCTAATAGCATAGTTACTAAAACTGATTTTTCATACATATTCATAACTAAAACCATAAAGACCATTGCAGACTTCAGAATTATACATCAATCAATGCCATAGATTCCTGCTTAGGAACTCAAAAAAAAGAAAGCATAGTCTAATGTGTCCTTTGTAAAACATTTACTGTGCACTTTTATGCAAAACATTATCAAAAAACAATTTGTGTGTGTGTGTATGTGTGTGTGTGTGTGTGTGTGTGTGTGTGTGTGTATAATGCTATCACAAATGTACCCAAGGTTGAGAAATAAGTAAAACACTAAAAGAAAGAACTCTTTGTAGCTCTCTGCCCTTCAAAGTCAGTACTTTTTGAGGCAAGAAACAGTTCTGAAGGGGAAAACTAATATAGCCCTAAGCTAGGATATGGTTGAACTTGATTTGGCCCAAAGTATAGGTAGCAATGTAATTTTGTGCTGTTCCATATCTTCTCACGATCCCACAGTAACACATTTTTCTCACCATCAACACTGAAACCTGAACCTAATGTAGAAAATAGTAGATTAAAAAGTCTTCTGTTGAAATCCTATGGAACAAATTGCTTTACACAAAATTGTTTACTTTTTTTTTCCAAGTAGAGGAACAAATGAACTAAAAATCCAACATAATAGCAACCATAAAGAAATATACAGCACTATGAAAAGAAAGATATAGTTGTTTAACAATTAGTTGTTTATCAATGACATTAGTAACATATCTATTAAAATAACTTCTTATGAAATAATGCTTCAGAAATTTTTAACTTCGATTTTTAAAGCATATTGTAAATGCAAGCATGAAAAAACTCAAAATTCACTTTAATAACAAAACAATATGAATACTAAAAATGTAAACCTGTTTGAGTTATTTGTAATAACTTCTCTTATAAACTATGCATATGTTTTCATTATAGCAGACATTAAAAAAGGATTAAGTATTCAAGAAATACCTCATTTTAGAGCAAATGAATAACTTGGAAAATGTTTAATTATTTCTACACATTAGAGCAAGGCATACGACAATGTATGCAATATACAATGAAGGACATCTAGATTCCTTTAACTCTATTCCATCCAAATGATCTCAGTTTATTCACTTTACTTTTTCTCAATTGTTATAGATTTCTTTCCTTTTTGAACCAAAGAGCCTTTTGAAGGCTGATTTTTCTAGCTTCTGTGTTTTTTCTAGTTGTATATGTAAATTTTTAATGTTTTTTATATAATTATAGTCAGTATATAATCTTATATTGGCTATATTAGTTTCAGGTGTATGATGTAGTGATTCAACATTTTTATACTTACAACGTGACTCCTACACACACATGATTACTAAGTCTAGTAATCATCTGTCACTGTGTAAACTTATCACAATATTATCAACTGTATATTAACTATGTTCCCCTTCCATATCCTCACTCTTCTGGTAACTATCTCTTTGGTTTCTGTTTCTATAAGCCTGTTTTTGTTTTGTTTGTTTTTTTGTTAGATTCCACACATGAGTGACACCATACAGTATCTGTCTTTCTACGTTGGGCTCATTTCACTTAGCATAATATCCTCTAGATCCATCCATGTTGTCACAAATAGCAATATTTCATTTTTTTTATTGTTGTGTAACATCCCATCATATATATTATGCAGTCATTTATCAAAGGACACTTATATTGCTTCTATATCTTGACTGTTGTAAATAATGCTGCAATTAAGATAAAGGTGTATATATCTTTCTGAATTATTGTTATCATCTTCTTTGGATAAATACCCAGAGTGGAATTGCTGTATCCTATGGCATATCCACTTTTAGTGTTTTGAGGAATCTCCATACTGTTTTCCACAGGGGTTGCACCAATCTAGCTTATGGTTTTAACCATATTCCTTTATAGCACCTCTGTTAGCCTACAAAAGCTTCAAATTTTCCATAGTTTAAAACCAAAAGCCAATTATTCGTATCACCTCCAACACTACCATCAACGATAAAAACCCTGCACCTTCATTCTGCCTTGTCTTGAAGCCAAGTCATTATTTAGAGTTTTCTTCAAGCTGAAAATGCATTTCACGCTGCCATTCTTCAAGGCTCGATCTGAATATAACCTTCTCTCTTATTTGGTCATATGTTCCTTTAGAAATGATTTTCAGACAATTCAGTGAGCTCTACAAATGCATGTCCAGCTCATTTTTGTATTGCTAATGTCTCAAATATATTCACAATGTGTACTAAATAATTAAGAAGTGTTGGAGTTAGCAAGGGTTGTAGAAATTATTTGTTTTACAGATAAGAAAATCTGAAGCTTGAAAAATGAATTTCTCAAAGTCATACAACTAATTAGATGATGTTGAAATTAGAACTTACATGTTCTGACAAGTACAGTTTGTCATAGCATCATTTTGCCTTCTTCCCTGTGTTGAATGACGTATCTCAGATCATAGCACTTATTAAACCATAAATGTTTTTCATAATACCTTATAGACTTGGCACATACTTAAAAACCATGAAAAACAGGATGTCCCATGATGGCAAAGGTATCCTTTCCAGGACTTTGCAGACCCTTTGCCTTAAACGCAGTTTGGAAACTCTGCGAAAAGGATGATCAGTTCTTTCTTCTTTGCTATTGTCAATGTATCTCTACATTTCAAGCACAAATAAGATTTCCTTTTTTAGAATGTATTAAAGCTGAGTGATAATACCTCTAAAAATGTAAAGTAGTGTGATCAGTCAAGCTATCTCATCAAATGGTCTAAATTTATGTTTAATTGTTTATTTTAAATCGTTTATTTAAAATTGCCAAATGACATTTGACTCACTACTGGAAAATTAAATTTCTTACAGTATAACTCCAATATGATTTTTTCTTTCATATTATAGTTCTTAACCTTCCAAATACATTTGGACAATTAGAATGAAGACCTAAACACTAGTAGATATGAAGTTTGCTAATAATGTGAATAATACCATATGGTGACTAAAAAGAGTAATTATAGTATTTATGAAGTAAATTCCTATCTATTTAGCAGTTTCAGTGTTTACAGATCCAGACCATTTAAAATGTAACCACCTATCTGCTGTGACATATAACCAAATTATGTGCATATATACAATTCACATGTATGTAAACATCAAATGCTGAGAAGTACCGTTACATGTTTGCTTTTCTCCCCCTGGGAAACTGCAACTCAATAGACTCTGAGACAAATATATGTCCTACAGATGCCCTTTCCTCACATACAACATGTAGTAGGTTTAGGGGAAATGAGTGCTGAAAGTAAAAACATCCCAGAAGAATCAGACTCATACCTGAAATAATCCCTGTGGCATTGGGTGGAGGCCAAGATTTGACAGTAATAATTCATTTCAACTATAAGGATATAGTGTCTGAATATAAAGCGTATTTATAATAGTTTTCAGATCTGTACCATGTTTTTAAATTAATATTGCAGTTCTAGTATGCAGTCACTAATAATTATGAAGATGTTTATATTAATCTATAAGTGAATAAAATGTCATTTTACTTTTTGAATTTATTACACCAGCCATCGTACTTCACAGAACAATCTAGTTTTTATGTGTTGCATTTAGCAATTTGCATATTTGTAACTTGTCCAAATGGTTTATTAAATTCAATATTCTATTGGATGAACATTCTAAACATTCTAAATTATTTTAACTGAGAATTTAAGATCAATCTTTTCTCTTTCTCTGCCTCCTCTCTTTCTCCCTCTCTCCCTTAAAAGACAATGCTATTTTTTCTCCAGCTGTAAATAGTAAAGGGAATTTAAGTACTAGGAGTACTAAGGTCCTATTATGCAGTATTGCAAAGGCTAGTATTGTTTCATGTCTCTTCACCCCTTTAAAATAACTTGAGAAGAAGTGAGAAAAGAATGCTCCTCAAGAAGTACAAAGACATGAATTATTTATCTATCTATGAGTTCAACTGCAGAAACAAAGAGAAAGAGTATATCCTAATTTCTACCTGTCAAGAACTGTGCAGGGTGTGAGATCTTTTCCTAATTACAAGCTAGTGAGCTAGTTTGTTCGTGAACATCAGGAGAAGACAGGAGACTCCTGAGTTAAAGACAAAGGATTTTTATGAGTCACAAGAGCAGTAACTTCACGAGCAGTAGCTGGAACTTCATGGTAGCTTATGCCTATGCCAGTTTCCCCCTAGGCTCCACAGAGGTGATGCATAGGGTCCATCAAGGATGCTTGCAGATGCAATAGGCTGTGTTAAAGGAGAAGCATGGGCTTGTTTTTACATTAAGTGGTACCAAGCCTGCTCTTTGCCTGGGTTGGTGTTGGGAGGTGGGGGCTTACATCATCTTTCCAGCTTACTTGCTATAAAAACAATTTTAAAAATGTTATAGATAAAGGGAATCTGGTTCTTTGTCAGCAAAAATGTGAAGGAGTCCTCACAGTCTGAGACAGTGGCCTCTCTGAGCCCTTCCTTACTAATTTCTATTAGATTTTAATGAAGTTAAAAATCTACAACTAGTTATACTTTATAAACACGAAACTCAAGGTAAATTTGAGTCTTTTAACCTGCAGAAAAGAGGTTAAGAAACTTTAAGGAACATAGAACTCAGACTATTTTAGAGATGATTCGTCATTATTGAGGTACTAAGAATTAGGCATAATTTTTAGCCTAAGCTAGAAGAGATAAATACTAAGGAAGATCTAATAGCTCATTATCAGGAAGAGGTTTTTTGATGCTATTCCAAACTTAAAGAGAAGAAATGTTTCCAGTATGCACATATTAACACATAACGTATAGCCATTGTCAGAAGATGATTAAATCCACAACATGTTAAATAGTATTCTTAAATGATTATAAAAATCTGAGATATAAATACTTTTTATGTATGCATCCTTTTGAAAGATGAGAGTAAAAGCATTAATCTTTTTAATCTATTACTATGGACAAAGTCATTAGAAATATGTGCATGCATATGTATTTTTTTCTAAAGTGATATTATTTTTGTTCTCTTACTAAAGAGTTCAAGCATCTTAACACAGCACTATTTTTATGCAGATGTGTACCAAGACAATAAATCAGAGAAAATTAACTTTATTCAACACTTATGCCTTTAAAAGAAGAATGATTTAGTCTAGTGAAAGTTGAGCTACTTAGTTTGTTTCAGGGAAGAATTTGTCACTGTGGGAATTAAATTACCCATCTGTGTTTACCTTAAGAAGTTGTGCTATATAATACCTGCTTGTCGTACTACTACCTTTATGTCAGAATGTGCTCAATTCTATAAGCACATGTTACATAATCCAAGATATAAGTGAAACTTAAACAGAACACAAATCCTGCACCTGTTCAATCTGAATTGAACTTTATAGATCTATGGGGGAGTTTAATGAATCTCAAAAGAATGATCCATTTGATGATGGACTCTCCTATGAATAACTTATGTGTCTCTAGGAGAATAAGTTAATCCACAATACATTGACTAAACTCTACTTTTAAATAAGTAACATTTATTTTTTTGGAACATTAAATAAGATAGCCATAGGAATTGTTTTATTAGAGGGACATATTGGAGATCTAGCTGTAAATTCCACCAATTAAAAAAAAATACTTTTTGTTTGAAGTTTTATAAAGTGTGAAAAATCTTAATAATACTTCATTCCCTATAATTTAGAGATTTAAATATGAAAATCTTTCATTACTTGTATTTCTTTAATTTCATGTTGGAAGGCATGATGAACATCTTTTATAAATTTCATGGCTCTCAAAAATTGTTGCAGAAATAGACTTACAGAGAAACAGCTTTCAAATAAAAAAGTTTTTTTTTTTTTTTTAATGAAAATGGTTGAAGATGTCTAATGGCCTGAATAAGCAGGAAAATTTAGCAAATAAAATTTAGGAATGTGATTCATTCTTTTTCTACAGGTAATGCTGTTGGGATAAAAAAATCTTTGTGTGATTTTCAGGTGATGAGTCAAGGGGTGTGTTACTGACTAGAGAACTAGGAGTAAACTCTTAAGTCCATTTTTATCTGATGATCTTCTGTGATGAGATCTTGCCCTTTCAAAAATCCATATGTTAAAGTCCTAACCTCTAGTACCTAAGAATGTGACCTCATTTAGAAATAGGGTCATTCATTGTAGATGTCATTATTTAAGTTAAGATGAAGTCATACTGGAGTAAGTGGGTGGCTAATCCAATATGACTGATGTCCTTCTAAAAATGAGGAATTTAGATACACACAAACACACACACACATACACACACAGAGGAAGAATGCTATATGACATGCTGAACTAGCCAAGGAAAGTAAAAAATTACAAACAGACCACAAGAAACTAGGAGAAGGGTTGGAACAGATTCTCCCTCAGTCCTCAGAATGAATCAATCTTGCCAATTTGATCTTGGAATTTGAGCCTCAGGACATGAGACAATAAATTTCTGTTGTTAAGATAACCCAGTCCTAGCTAACTAGTAAAAGTAGTAATTGCTTTCTCTTTTGGGAAAACCATTATGTCATATTTATTTACTAAGTTATATAGTGTTTCCCATGCAATATTACACCTGATCCTCAGAATGCTCTTTCGAGGTACTCAGACTGGGATATTTATCCTTAATCCACACATAATGAAATCGCTACTCTGTCAATTTAAGAAAACTGCCAAAGTAACACAGCTAATGAAAAGTGCAGGAAGGACTTAAAACTAGGTTGTCAATTTTCTATGCTATTTCTTAAAACAAACAGGTGGCATATGTTTTAGAATAACTGTTGTTTATATGACTTTTTTTTGCCTAGATCAGCAAGAAACTCCCACTGTATATTTAGTTCCCTCTGAGAAGATAACTGACAGAATAGAATAAGGTAATGTGGATGTCTAATCATCTTGGCAACTATTTTTCTCCAGTTAGATTAAAACCTGACATTCTAATTAAAATCAGTTTCCAATATATCTCACATTTTTGGAAAGGAGAAAGTAAAGAATAAGGAGATCTGAGTGACTTTTCACCTCAGGTGTTATATTTCACTTCTTAATCAATGTAGTAGGAAAATGTTTAAACAGCAAACATGAGTTTTGTGCTCTGATAAAACTGCTCTCTGCAGTCTGGAAAATGAGCCTTCAGAGATTCACAGATGAGATAATACTCTTGCTTGGGCAAATTCAGAAAAGGAAAGACTCCAAGCAATGGTCAGTATTGATAGATGATTAAACCTTCCTTGTGGTCACTCTGTGGTTATTGTATTCTGTTTATTTTATTTTTCCAAAATAACCATGAAGTATCCTGCATAAATATTTCTATACATGATTTTAAAACAAGACAGGCAGAAATTCCAAGAATTCATCTTGGCGGTTTTCAGAAAAATATAAAGAAAGGAGAAAAGAGGAGAATCTTTAAGAAATAGGAAATATGGAGGTGTTAATTAAGAGAAAAATTGGAAAACGTGTATTTGGTTTAACAACAGGGTGATCACTGATACACAAGAACAGTGTTCATGGCATGGTAAGGATGAGAGGGTGGAGGAGAAAAACAAATCCTTTTTTGAAAGTTAGTAAAATTTTAAAAATGACTTTAAAGTCCCAGAATTAACTGAGATTATTGTATATAATAGAATGCTATGTGTTTCATGGTTAAAACTGCCATACTTGTCTGAATGTTTTCATGCCTTTGCTGAGTTAAAATTTAATGTTATGATAAATTCTTAAAACCATCTCTGAGACACTTTCTCAACAATAATTCTCAAGGTCTCTTTGGAAAAGTTAGGTGATATATTCCTGGCTGATGTTATTTTAAGGAGAAAAAAAATATATAACTCTGAAAATCTATGCCAGGTTATTTATTTTATTTTATTTTTTTTAATTAAAACTATCTTGAAAGTCATCTTTACTTTCTTTTTTTTTCTTTTTTTCTTTTTTTTTAACTTTTGGAGACTTTAGAACTTGTTCCACCTCAAGTGTTTTGTTTGGTTGTTTTGACTTTCTTTGTCTTTTTATCCCATTCAGGTATATTGAAATGATTTATCTTGCTTCCTCCAGATAAATAATCTCAATATATTAGTCTGCTTTTTAATTTCTTAATTTCCTATTCCCCAAAGATTTCTTGTCAACATCCATATGTCTTTTTTAAAAGCACATATAATAATCATCTTAAATGAAATTTAGCAGCCATGTTTTCCCTTTGTACTCCATGTTTGCTCTCTTCTGGAACCTATTTGAATTTGTTCTAGAGCATATGCCAAAATAGTGTTAATTCTTTCTACAATGTCTCTATGAGAAATTTTTATAATAAAGAAAGTTTTTTATCTAGGAATTTAATTATATTTGTTTCTACATTGTAATGGACATCCTGACTCCTGATATTTATTTGGTTTGATTTTATTTTTCTAATTTCACTCATTTATTTGAAGTATGCTTTTCTGAACTTCTTTGACAGTATGAATATCTTAAAGGCTAGCATATAAGCCTACAATTAACTGAAAAACTATGTATTTTTTTCTTAGTTCACCAGTTAAAGTTTTTTTTCAAGTTTCTTAAAATTATTAGTAAAATTATATGCTTTCAAAGACTTCACAGTACTTCTGCATTATCACCATTCATATATATCTTAACAAAGACTTGTATAGATCGTTACATTTCTGAGTGCCTTTGTGTCATATTATGTCTACTATTACATTGGGATACTCTATGATCAGTGTTTTTATGAAAATTTTATTTTTGAGGAATGGCATGTTATTTGTCTAAAAATTAATCACTCAGAGAAATCCTTAGCAAATGTGAATATTCAGCTCTGGAGAGTTTTACAATATCTATTCATTATAATTAATTTAATTTGTAAAAATATAATCCTAATCAATAAGATTTCTAAATTGCTATAAACTGTGTGCTACTTTTTGAAAACACAAATAAAAACCCTTTTTTGAGTTAGTCTGTTTTAAGATATGTTCTAAAAATGCACTATATTTGAGATTCACTATAAAATGTACATTATATTTTTATAGTGCACTATAAAAATGTACTATATTTGATTACATAAGTTTAGTATATTTATATGGAGTATGAAATTCAACATGTTATATTTAATTTTTAAAAATAAAATGTTTTTTGTATCTTAGCGTGATTTGTTTGGAAGAAGCAGAAGTGTTTAGTTATTTGTGCTCAAGCTATAATTCAATTGGTAATGGAGTTTTAAGATGTTCTATTAAAGTTTCATCTTTACTGTTATTTCAATAGGATTTTTTAAAAAAGTACTACCAAATTTCCCAAAGAACAACTTCTGGAAAAAATAACATCAAAAAAGCTACTGCTATTAAAGTAAAAATGATATAAGGTTACAATTACATTGTATTATCATGGTTTACTTTTATCTCTACTGGTTAGATGTGCATACTGAGTACTTTAAAAAAAAATAACAGATTTATAAACACTAAACAAAATTCATTAATTATTTTCTATATTTTAAAATATGAATGAAAGCCCAACCTTTCAGACATTTCCCAAACCTTTCCACAAGTCTTCTGTTCATTGTAACCATACTTTCTTCTATATATTAGCAAACTCTCAGAGAGACATAATATAGATTTCATGGGAATGTATAGATTTTACTTGAGTGTTAGTTAATTAATTCTCAATAATCGAAGGTCAATTTATCGAAAAGTTTAATTTCTTTTTTAATTTTTTGTTTCTAAAATGTTTTAATACTATAGATATTACCAAAATTAAAAAAAAATAAAATTATACACTTAAGTCTCATTCAATATCACATTACTAGAGAATAATAAATAAATGTAATTTAAATACATTGCATAATTATTTAAATAACTCCTTATATTTATCTCTGTATAATGAGATATTTCTTGATCTACTTTTGGAAAATACCAGCTGACTTACACGTATCTTCCAAAAATATTATTTTATTACTTTAAAATCTGTGTGGAAGTAAGAAAGAAACTTAAGAAAAAAATAAAGAAATAAAAATACTTTATAATTAACATTTATTTTTTATGAGAAACCACATACTTCAAAATTAATTGATGGTATTTGGAAAATATTTTCTAATTGTTTTAGACAGATGCTTAGAGAATATTTTTAAAGCATTAATTTATCTTGAAAACTGTCACTTAACTATAGGAAAAAAGTACCCTTAAATTTCCCTCTGTCAGTATAACTCCATATTTCTTATAGTGGTGCTGTAAATAATAATATTAAGTAAGTTTGCATATTCTAAATGTAATTCACATTGTATTGTATATCACTGCACTCTATTATAGCATGGTATTATTCCAAAACTTTGAGGTATTGGGAATTCATATTATTTCTACAATTATTTTGGGATCACTTTTTCAAAACATGTAGAATTGGAATGTAGTATTTCTAAATATGTAAAAATTTGAGCTTATAATTTTATATATTTCTATGATTTTAATTTGTTTTGTAAATTACATTATTTTTAAAGTCAAGAATTTCACAAGCCTTTTATGTGACTAAATCTCTTAGTAGATATTATTTTAAAAGTGATTTCTCATGGCTTTACATGATTATCCTAGAAGAGACATAAAACAGGAAAATAAAGTATTTATTCTTTAAAAGCTAATAATTTATGTGATATAATAACAATGTCTAATGCTTATTAAATGTTTATCATTGTGGAGAACTGTCCTAAATGTTTTATTTAAACTGTCTCATTTACTCTTTATAATAATGCCGTAAAATAGGCAGTGTTACGGTCATCATTTTGCATATGAAGACACTGAAGCAACCAGTATATAAAATCATTTATCAAAACTTACACCTTTTAATTAGAACCAGTGTTTGAACCCTTAGTGATCCCACAGACGTGAATGTAAATGTAAAAAGAAAAGCTTCACGTTGAGCCCAACCATCAAATGTTTCAGTGAAATAACTAGTGAACACACGAGAGATTTTTCTTTTTGTAGATAATCCCACATAAGTTTTTCCTTGAGGAGGATTTGAGGGAACAGTTAATACAGACAGAATAATTTAAAAGTGAAGGTTAACACATAAAGGACATGTTGCTATTCTTTATTTTTATTCTTATTTTGTAACTAGAACATAAAGTCTGAAAATGTTAGAAGAATCTAGGCCATTAAATAGGAGTTGTAATAAAATCGTATTCTATTTAAATGGACATAAAAGAGAATAAAGTTAATTACAAATAAAATGAGAAAAAAGTAAATTATAAATAAAAATTTGAAAAGTTTTATAAAGAAATGAAGTTTTAGAGCTGTCATAACTTTTAATTTGTAATATTCCATAAGAAAATTTAAAAGGCACAAATAATATATAAAAACTGTTATGCATTTCAGTGATGGGGTCCACTTGGACTCACCCATTTGGTATTAAGATTATTTTAAGATAAAAACATCTGAACAAACAGTAGCAAAAGAAAAAAGTCATATCTAAATGTTTTTTTTTTCTAATTTATACAAAGCCTCTGAAAAACATACAGCCATCATAAATTCTTTTTCAAGGAGGTTTACAACCAGAAAGGAGACAGACCACAGGTATCTGGAAGGAAAAGTACATATATAAAATTTTCCATAAATTTTATTTGTTTTATCCCTTATTTATCACTTATTTCTCATTAGCTTTTAACCCTTCGATTTCCCTTAAAGTCTTCACCACCACCCCACCTTTTTATTTAGATGATGCAGAAACCCTTAACTCCAGCTGTCCAGGGAGCCGCCTCTTTGTGTGCTCACACATATGTGAATAACTTTGTGTTTTTCTCCCTTTCGTGTATCTTTTGAATTTTGACATCTAATCCGCAGGGCTGCAGTCACTGAACCTAAATTGGTAGAGAGAAGGTTTTTTATTTCCTGCCAATGTCAAGTATATGAAAATTAAGTGATAAGCATTACTATCGTTGCCAATTCTTCTGAGTAAAATAGCATATTTAGCAGAAACAGTGAAAGTTTCTCCTGAAAAATGCTCTCCCTTGCAATTAACTAAATAGAAAAATAATTAATTAAGTAATTAATGTAACTTTGAAAACGGTGTTTCCAAAACAAATAAATGTATTTTCTTTATAATTGTAATCTACCAGAATGAATGGAAGCCCAAATATCTAACTAACTTTCGGAAATTTTCTATTCAGCTTCTTGCATTCTTCCCCAATTCACACCTAACTTTTTGAAAGATACCTCCACTAATGAGGGCTCATTCCTCACCTTCCCATTACTCTTCCGGCCACTGCATTCTGTCCTGTGTTCTCAAGTAACACACTAAAACTGCCATTGCCAAGGTTAATAAAAAACTTGCTCTTGCATTCAAGCGCAATTAATCTTTTGAGTCCATTTCTTGACCTTTTCTATTTTTAATTTAAAAATTGATACATACATTCTCCAAATGTGTTTAATAAATAAAATAAAATATGAACAACTCATATCCAATCTTCTTTCCATATTTTTACCAATTATTTTGACCTCAAATGTTTAAATATCTTCCAAATAATTTACTGCTTCTCTTTGATTTTATTGACAGACATTTTTACTTTATTTTTATTGCAATGTTCTTGCTCATACGTATTTTCAATTTTTCATTGTACAACTCTCTTCTCATTGCTTCTGAAAAAATATTTAAACATAAATTTTATTACAATAAATTGTATGTTGTTTATTAATTTAGAGCATTTTATAGTAAACAATTACAATTATGTTTATGAAAGCTTTTGATTTTTTATCACAATCTTTGCATTGTTTCACAGAGGCTATGTGAAACACCTCCAAGTAGATGTCACCAATTTTTTTTAAATGTTTTTCTGTTACGTATCTTCTTTTCGGGAAACTCTCTTACATGAAACATTCAAAATGAATATCTCTTTCCCATCATATTTATTTTCTCTTTAGATATACTTTAACCAATAACTAATCTACTTAGTTTTACCATCGTTCTATGCTCTGTCCCCTTGGATGCTTGCTATATGTCTACATCAGATTTACTGTTGAACAACAGTTTAATCTGTGCATAAGCATTTAATCCTGAGTATTTGAAAGGAATCCATATGAGTTGTGATACTCTGAACAAATTATACAACCATTACTTAAGCTTCCCTATTTATAAATTGGTAACAGCAGTAGCACTTAACTCATAAGTTTGTTGTGAGGAGTAACTGTTAATTTAATCAAAAAGTTGGCAGTCTTGGTACCTGTTAAGCATTTACTTGGTGAAGGTATTAGAGTGTCTTCGCTTTACAGAGGTGGATTTTCTTATTCTCTAATAATTTGAACTGTTAGAAAGGGTCACCTCAGACTGCTGACTGCCCTTTTTATATTATTCCGAGACACTAGATCTCCAAGAACTCAAGAACCTTTTTTGAGTTACCCCTTCGTCTTACACTTTACTATTCAGAATCGTAAAATATAGAAATAGTGTCGGTCAGTAACAACAACTCATTTACATTAAGAACCAATTTTACAGATAGCATGAGCCCCCGATACATTAATGTGTGATTACAAAACCACAATTGTAAAATTCTCTTTTTAATTCCCCTTCTGTCCAGTAGTTAGTTTGCTTCTGTTTTATATGGATGGTCAGTTTTTTCTTCCTTCTAGTACATGAAAATTCTGTGTAAATACTGGCATACAATCAATCCTCCTCTGGGTCATATTTATACCTATTGCTGTGTATTTAGGTAAAAGTTAAAAAATAATGTCACAGGAAGAGCTTTAAGCCAAATTGCCATTTTAACATAAAACTTTATAGATCTTGTGTTATGATAAAATAAAATTACTTATATTTTTAAGCTTCTGACGCCATCATGAGTAGTAGCAATGTCACTTCAAACTTATAAAGCTTAGGGCAGGGACATTTTAAAAGAATGTATTTTCAGGAGCACTAAACTGCATTTTGTTTGTCATGTTTTCACATCATTAGAAATGAAACATCTATAAAGAACATCCTCGTGTAGCATCTTTCTATTTCTGGAAAATAGGTTATTTCATTTCTTAAAATCCCAAGATGAGATTTTGCTCTCATGCCATCTGGCAAGATAATAAGATAACATCGAAAATCAATACTTTAATATGATCCTGGCTAAAAACTAGCCTCAGTAAGAATTAATGGCATATGGCTGAAGTTTAGGAAAATAAAAAAAAATGGCTAATGTTACTTTTTAAAAACTGTACATTCAAAGAAAAGAACTTAAGAAGTGCATAGAAAAAGGAAAGCAAAGTATAAACAGATTGTGATTTTTTAACTCATAGAAAAATTGCCGATTGCATAGAATGAAAATACTCTTAGAAAAATCTGTTCTCAAATATGTTTAGTTTGCAAAGCTCCAGTTTTTTTAAAATCAAATATTGAAGTAACATTTTAATTAATAAGAATTAAGTTAATGACAAAGTGAAAAAATGTGCAAAAAATTTACACTTGGGATAAACAAGGTAATTTAAGCTTAAAAATGATATTATAAAAAAAATGAAGATTATAGAAATTGTAAAACACAAATTCTGTATTTGTATTTCTGCTCCACTTATGCTTATACCTTAAACTGAAATGAGAAAGAAGAGAATGTGTTTATATTAAGTCCGCAAGTATGGATCTTAATCTTCAAATACCGTATGTGCTCTCTGGGGATGGGGTGTGCGTGGAATTGATATTGCACTTAATCACATTGTGGTTGAAAATAAGATCTCTAAGATTTCAATCCTTTGACATCTGTTGAGTATGTTTTATGATCCAGTATGTTGTCAATATTCTAAAATGCTCTTTTTGTAAATGGAAAGAGTGCCTTCTTAAGCTCTTCAGTATGAATTTTATGTTTGTTTATTAGATCGATCTTGTTATTTCTGTTATTCAGATTGTTTATATAGGTGATTTTTTTTAATACACTTTATTTTTTAGAGCAGTTTTAGGTCTAATTACTGAGATAGCTTTTGGTCTGGATGTTCCTTCTTCAAAAACAATTCATTTTTTCTGACAATTTCTCATTGACTTTTTTTTTTATGTTTTGTTTTCTCTGGTGGTCTGCATTTTAACTATGATTCGTTTGCCTGGATTTCTCTTTTCTGATTCTATTTGGAATTTTGAATTTGTAGATTGTTAGCTTTCTTTAACTTTGGGAGATGTTCGGCCAATATATCTTTACATATTGTCTCTGCCACATTCTCTCTCATTTTCTTTTTGAAATTCAAATATAGGTGGAATAGCTTTTTGTTCTTTTTTCTTAATATCTCCTCTGTTTCAGTCATTCGAGGACTGGGACCAAGGTTTATTTTTCTAAAGGAAATTTGCATGGAATAAGTATTATTCTATAAACATATTACAGTAAACCCTTCCCATAGATAATAATAATGTAAATTGGGGGTACTAACTCGTGTAAGATATTCAAAGGTAAGCTTTTTAGAAGCAGCTTTTCTTTTAAATCAAGCATCCCTGTGTGATCTTCGCTTCATAATTGAGGTTCACCATTACATTTAGGTGTACCCTAAACTTGGCCTTGTTTTCTCCTGGACTCAAAAGGCCACATAATTTGATATTTAAGTCCATTTGAGAACCAGGAGTAGTACATTCTTATTGCAAAATAGTTTAAAGTCCGTTGCCATAATGAAAATGCATTTGTATTCTAATATTAAATGTAAATAAGTTAAAGTACAGAGACTCTTTTACCAAATATAATTTGTATAAGTGATTTAAACAAATAAGATAATTTGTCTTTTTATTTTGAAAACCTATTTCTGTTTCATTTATTACTGTATTAACAGTAGTGGAGTATATATAACCTGATGTGGAGATTATGCTTTATGCTTTGAGCCTTCAGGTTAGTGGTATGATTAGAATGTCATGTTGGAAAAATTACATTGGCTGTAGTGTGATATTTATTAAAATGACACAGAGTAGTTGGATTCTCTTGGCTGAATAATTATGATAGACCAGAGATTCTCTAATATAAAGAGTGTGACGGAATCACCTGGAAGCTTGGTAAATCCATGATTGCTATGCCCCAGCCTCAGAATTCTGATATAGTAGATCTGAGCTGGGAACGGGACCCTCAAAGTTTCATTTTTTGACAAGTTCCCAAGCACTGCTATTCATTGTGGTAGAATATAGTAACACATGGGAAACTAATCTTAACCTAACTTAAGGAATGTTGAAAAATGTGACTAATAATATTGAACTGTCAGGGACAACAATAGGAGGAACTGATAAAGAATTATATAAATAAGGTCATCAAAGTAAGGTTAATGCATCTACTTATGAAAATTGAATAGCTTCTGACAGCTGAAAGTTTAATAGTAGCTTTAATTCCAGATAAATAATATTAAATCTATTATGAATTTGTAGTCACTTATGGGCTATCTACATACACATAGATAGCCTTTTATCAATAATAAACTTAGCTAATTATTTATTTATCAGTTGGCAAGTTTCCTTGAGTCTTGATTTTTTACTTTTCCAGCAAACTCCATAGAATAGTACATCAGAAAAGAGATTTTTCTCACCACCTTTCCAGCTATGTTCTCCCCTGCCTATGTCTTTCCTATCTTTTTCTGTTCCTTTACTCTGTGTTACTTGTTATTTTTTGAGCCACAACACTACAGATTACCTCTTGAATTGGTTCTAGTTAGTTCTGGCAGATGTAGGAACATGAACTACCTTTATAAGAGTGAAGGAAAAATACCCAGAATGCCCTTCACGAAATCTGTCCCCAGAGAAGATATAAATCCATTCCTTAATTCCCTAAAACACAATTTATATCGTTACATCATTATCATGGTTTTATTGAACACTTGGAGCTAAAAGGCAAGAAGAGCAACCTTACCTTTTAACCTATAAGGTAGATGTATAAATACTCAGAGCTCAGAAGCAAAATCATCTGCAAAAGCCGTTGCTTCTAGTTCCCAGTCCAACTCCAGGCTAATACATTACTTTAAGTTATGCCTTCTCTGTGTGCTCTTCTCAGAGGAATGTGTCAGTTTTCTGCCCATAGGTGCACTGGTCTGAATTTTCTATTTTAGATCATCTTTGACAGACATGCCTTGATAACTGTAGAGGACTAGAGGAAAGGCCAACCTTAAAGATGATTGTGGTATATCAGAGATATACTTACTGTGAAAGTAATGGTGTTTAAGCTTTGGGGTTATTTATCTTTATATGCAAATGGTTGGAGAGAAAGAAACAGGGAATCTGAATTCACAATTTTGATTTGAACACATTAATAATACTTCGATACTTAGTGAGCTCTTAAATGGAAATGCCTGGTACTTTTTTGATAATTAAGAGTCTGAATATCTATGAAAACACATGGTCCTGAACTGGATCGCATTAGGAAAGAGTCCATAAAGGACCAAGATGTGAAGTTAGTCAACATTTAGGAGTTTGGTTGAGAAAAAGATTCATTGAAAAAGAGAGGGAGAAGAGGTGGGTGAAAAGGCTCTGTATTGCTTGAATTCACCATTGAAGTAAAGGGATCCCTTGTTTGAATCAAACATTTCAATGAGTCTTCTCTGTTCAAAGTTAAAATCAAGGTCCTATTCAGAAACACTCAATAGGGTTCAAACTACTCTGCATAATAATATAACAAGATGTCTTCATCGTGGGCCTGTTAATAGTTGACATCTTTCAGATGTGATTGCCTTTAGGAACTTTTTCCTCTCGACATAGATTTGTACTTTACCGACTGTGGAAATTGTTCTTAGAAACAATTGAATTCTCTCTAGGAGATTAGAAGCAGATCTATAGGAAATGGAGCTTACGTGCTCTGAGTATTATTGGGGCACATAGGAGTTGACCAGACTGGTAATGTCAAACCACTCTGGAATTTTCTGCTGTATTTCATATATAACACTCCAGCTTGGATAACTCAGGCTTTGGAAAATGCACTATTGTCAGCTTTCTTTTTTTTGTGAGCTTCCCTCTTCTCCCACCCCCAAATAAATGACCATTCCACCTGTCCAGTGAGACACAATTATAATTCAGCTCTCAGATGCTTTGATGGGAGGAGGCGTTGGTACTGAAGGAGTCTGTAAGAGAACTGCAAATGGATTTAGGGGTTTGAGGAAGGTTACTCAAAAGAACTGACTTCCAAACAGAGTTTAGTTTAACAAAGAAAGAGAGATGGGTGTAGAGCACATGTGCAGGCAGCATTCTTAGCAGAGGCAAAAGTACAAACAAAATTACACAGGCAAGTGTGATTACAGGGCTGTTTAAATGAGAAAAGGGAAGAACAATGAATTCAGATCACAGAATTGGAAGAGGCACTATCAAAAATTGCAGCTGTCAAGCTGAGCAGGGCTAATATCAGAATCTCTGTGGGGACGTGACACACTAAGTTTGAGAATTTAAAATTTTCATTATAATTCCCTTTATTTTTGGTAATAATATTTAAATTACCTTGATCTATGAAATAACACTTCAGAGACTATGATAATTTTGTTCATCAGAAGTTGTATTTGGTGTGGCGGTGGTATTGTCATAGGAGAAAGGCACGCACCATGAGATTTGCACGCATCTCAAGAGTAAGGCAAAAAGGGCTTTTTTTAAATAGAGAGAAATGAATAAGGTTAGAAAGAATGAACAGGTGTGGGGAAGAGGGATGAAAGGATAATGGGATCAAACAATGATCAGGGAATGATCAGGCCTCAGGTTAGCCTGTGTTCTGGAGGGGAACATTCTGGAGACGTTGTGCCCGCTCAGGCTGGTGCAGGGGGTCAAAGTTCAAGAAACTGGAAGAAGTAGAGAGACACTTAACTAAAGTTGGTCAAGTCAAGGTAGCAGATATTTTATCCAGATCGGACACCAGGTCCAAACAACTCAACTAATCCTTTATGAGGCAAAGAATGGTAATTTGAAGGGTCTGTGTTTAGCCTTCTTTTAGGTAAACAAGGGCCTACTCTTGAATCTTACATGTCACATAGGGAGAAATGGTGCCTTGCTGGAAATCACTTGTAGAAAACAAAGAGGTGGGGAATTTCTTTCATTGTAATGTTTTTCAGGACCACAAGGCTTGAGTAAGTTCAGCATTGTCATTGTCATGTTGGTGAGGGCAGGAAGGTGAAGACAGGCAAATGTGAATGATGAAAATAGATTCTTACAAAGGCCAAAATTGGAAACTCCTACATTTAGAAGTTTAGACTGTGGCTGTGGATTTCAGAGAAATAGTAAACTAAATAGACTAAATAACTTAAAAAAAAGGAAAAATTTACTGGTAGCATGGGATTCTATAATATGAAAGGCATAATTCTACAAAATGAAAAGAATTATTTGGAAATGTAAATTTTCCAAACCATAAAGTTGTGTTTCACAGAAGAACAGAGATGAAGTTTAAGATTTTATAGGTAAAATAAGTATGGTTTATAAAAAGAAGCAGTGTGAGGCCATGGGAATGGTTTTCTGAATGAAGACAAGTGTGTTGAGTGGATTATCTAAGTAGATATTACGTTCGCGATATATGTCTATTGAGAAAGGATATGGATAAACTGAGGCACCTGACAGCCCCAGTATCTCAGTGACTTAAAATAGCAAAGGTTTATTTCCTACTCATGTTGTATCTATTATGGTTTAGCAGGGGACTTCTGTTCCCACGTCACTCAGGCACACAAACTAAGGGAGTAGGAGACATTAACAAAATTCTTAGTTAAAAGGTAAGAAAGGAAAATTCCAGCTCAGAAGTGATAAAAATTATTTCAGTGTAAAAGTCATAGTTTTTCAAATGGCTCCACTCCACATAACAGAACTGAATGTACAATCCTACAATCTATTTTTAACCCAAATACATAAAATATTATATTTAACATTTGGTCAATATAAGAATTATTAATGAGATATTTCAGATATCTCATATTTAGAGATATTTTACTTTCTTCTTTCTTATACTAAATCTTCAAGTCAAGTCTTTTTTCTTATGGTACATCTTAATTCTGATGCTAAATTTTTAATGGCTAAAGAAAGGAATTGTAATATTTCCAAACAAAGTTGTGTGTAGCAGAAAAATATTTGATGTACATTCGAATTTAAATTTAAATCAATCAAAATAAATTAAAATTTTTTATTTCTTCAGTCATACTGGCCTTTTTAAAAATACTTGATAGGCCCTAATAGCTGGTAGATGCCATATTGGAAATCACACATTTAGGCCCATGGTTTATTTGACAGTGCAACTTTCTTAAAACCCTTAATGTTCTAATTTATTTGAGTTATCCATTTTGAGGTTCTGATAGTCATGCTCATGATTCATTGTTAAATGTGCCTTCCTCTCATTTCTCTCCCTTCACCTACACCTGTCTATATCATTTGAGAAATTATATTCGTATTTTCTTTCACTGGGCCATTTCTTTTCAAAGGGAAAAGGCTTCAGCATGGTAACTAAATCCTTTCAGATACCTTAACAACGGTTGCAATGCCCACGACACGTTTGAGTCTTAGCCTTTATCACGTAAAAGGCCTCTTAGTTTTGCTTTTTACAAGTTGATAATGGGAAAGCACTGTCTCTTCAAACTCCAAAAGTCTCTGAATTTCTGGATTCTTTCTATTCTCTTTCCTTCTTTGCTACTGTACAAAATTTTCTGAGCTCATTTATTTCTTGCAGTAATTTTTCAACTATAGCCAAACCACACTGCTAACATTTTGTTTCCCAACCTCTTTTCTAGCTCTGTAAGTTCATAAAATACGTTTTCTATCATAAAGTTTATAGCGGGTGAGAATTTAACAATTTTGCCACACATAATATGGATCGCCATCCTTCCAACTTACCATAACATTGTCTCATCATCTATAGTCAGCTTATATGCCAGTATTACATAAGTTAATCCTAGTGTCTTCTATATTACATAACAATTTCTACATTGCTGAGCTGCAGAATAGGCTAACTTAGGCTGCATTATCAATACACCTATATCTCAGTTGCCTAAAACTAACAAGTTTATATTTTACTCATGCTACAAGGCCTTAACTAGTCTGCTTATGGGTCTGTTTTTCACAACCATTTTCGAACCTAGACTGAAGCAGCAATCACCATGTTGAATCTTGCTTGTTACCCTACCAATGGGAAAGAATATACTAGAGAATTTCAAACCAGAAGTTAAATTCTTAACGAGGAAGTGATGCAAATCACTTCTGCTCACAACCTTCAGTCAGAACAAGAGGGCCTCACATATAATTCTAGCATGTCCCCAGAAGGAGAGCCAGAAATACTTCGTATTAACATTAATGACAGTCATGGAAATCTGGTAATAGAATTCAGGAAAGAGAAGGAAACTGTAAGATAGTCTATGACCTTGATTATGGAGAAATGTTGAAGATAGCTATTAGTGGAACAGACGAGATGAGATGAACTTCAAAAGAGTATTTCTCTACTCTTTTACATAAGAGTAGAGAAGTAAAGGTTTGGAAGTGGCACTGAGTAACAAAAGTAATACCTACTCCTTACTCACCTCAACCAACATACTCCTAACCTAGTTACTCTGATGGTGTGGGCGATCAGTACTCTATACTAACAAGTGACACCTTTAGGGGGGTTTCTCTCATTTGCCAGCCAGAGAACCATGACCCTTTATGCTTCCATGGGTATAGGGATCTAAATAATTCATCCTCTACTTCTGCTTGTGCTGTAACCATTTAAAACAAGTCA
This sequence comes from Macroglossus sobrinus, assembly GCA_004027375.1. Classification (NCBI taxonomy): domain Eukaryota; kingdom Metazoa; phylum Chordata; class Mammalia; order Chiroptera; family Pteropodidae; genus Macroglossus; species Macroglossus sobrinus. The sequence continues at coordinate 366,419 of PVKZ01000868.1, read as the reverse complement.
AAATACTACTTCTCTACTCAAAACTCCTTGAAGGCTCCCATTTTAATGCAAATAAATTCCAAAGACTTTAAAGTTACTCTCAAGTTTTTATATGCTCTCATCTTTTTTTTTTTTTTTTCCTTACCTATTCTGCTCAGTTATCCTGATCTCCTTATTTTTCAGTATGTATGCCAGGTGGGCTCATACCTTATGGGATTTTCACAATTTTTTTCTCATTCTGGAATATTCTCTCCTGAGATATTTATAAAGCTGACTACACATCATGCTCTTCAAGTCTTCATTAAAATTATCGTTATTAGATAGATCTTACAGAGTTTAAATTGTCATCTTTACAATCTAGGCACCCCTATTCTGCCCTATTTTTTTTAATGTACCTATCAACTACTCACATGCAATATAATTATCTTTTTTTAATTGTGTTTTCCTTAACATAATTAATTCCACAAAGGAGGTTATTTATGTATTTTTGCCCTTTTTGTTCACTAACGTATCTCAGGAAACTGTAAGTGTGGTAGGCCCTTAATAGTTACTTGTGGAATGAGTTATGTTATTTTAATATCTGTTTTTCTGTCTTCTGACATGCTCTTGGTCTAGGGAAAAGATTTGTTTTATTTAGCTTAGTATTCAGCTAAGAGGCCAAAGATCGGGTATAAATGATACCCGATGAAAATGAAAAAACACCTGAAATAGTTTGCAAAGTATGTGATAGACTTGCTATTTTGCATATTTAGAAATGAGATTTTTATAATCTACTATTTTTAAAGTAACACACTAATATCTATCTTTTAGTAAAATTGAGACCTAGGAAATAAATCTAAAAATCTATTTTATCTTTCATTTAAGATAGAAATGTTACATAAGAGAAAACACAGTTGAATTACCCAATTTACCATCAATTATCTATGTGTGCAAGACAAGTTATATTAGAAAACTACCTGTGTAAATTTGTAATCCTATTTTAATTTACTTGTTTTTATTGTTTTGTGTACCAGCTTAAGAGCATAAAATGTGCATTAGAATCGTTTATAGAAAATCCAAATGCAGATAATTAATTTAATCTCACACACACACACACACACACACACACACACACACACACACACACACTTTCTGAGTGAATACTGATTTCATTCCTTTTTTTTTCTTTCTTTTTCTCGTTCCTCACCCTTCCTCCCTTTCTTCTCCCTCTCCTTCTTCTCCATCTCTCTTTTTTTCTTTTTATTTTTATTTCTCTCTTTATTCCAATCCTCAAAAATATGGTCAATTGATTTTTGACTAAAAAACAAAAGAAATTCACCAAAGCAAAGGATAGTCTTTTAAACAAACAATCCCGTACGGCTGAAATTTCATATATAAAAAAATCAACTGATGTCTCAAACTTATACTTTAAAAAATCAACTCAAATAAGATCATGAACCTAAATGTAGAATACAAAATTGTAAAACTTTCACCAGAAAACACATCAGAAAATCTTTACAACATTGAGTCTTTGCAATGGTGGGTTAGAAAAAGTGTTTTACATATATCAGCTAAAGGATTTAATATGCACCAAAAACTTGAGAAACTTTTGTGAAAGACTGTTAAGAGAATCAAACTATTAAAACACAGACTAGGAAGAAATATTTGCAAAGCACATGTCCTATAAATGACTTGTATCTAGACTGTATAAAGAATTCTCAAAACAACTATAAGAAAACAAAACAACAAATAAAATTATTTTTAGAAGATTGACCAGAAACTGTACCAGAGAAGATACACAGATGACAAGTAAGCATATAAAAAGATGACTCAAATAATTATTAGGGATACAAATAGTTATTAGGGATGTAAATTACAGTTTTACTAATATAGTACTGTATACCCATTAGAATGAGAGGAGAAATAAACTGACAGTACCAAATACTAAGTGCTGGAAAATAATTTAGAACTGGAAATGTCACAAATAACTGGTCAGTATACGAAATGATACATTATGAAAAAGAGTGTAGTGGTTTCTTATGAAGTTAAACTTACACTTAGCAAATTCATATTATTTTTGAAACCTATATATATCTAAGGTAAGTATAATTCTCAATTAAAGGATTAATTAACATTTTACTTTAAATCAGTCTCTTATTTATTTGAGTAGTACAAGATGGTACCCCAAATTTATTTATATAATTAATAAAATTAACCAATAGTGTACCTACACATGCAAACTAAGGACCTCACCCATGATACTTGTGGTTAATATCTCCAATTACCATCTAGAATACAATCGACATATAGATAGATAGATAGATAGATAGATAGATAGATAGATGATAGATAGATAGATATAGATAGGTATAGATAGATATAGATATAGATAGATAGATGTAGATTAGATATAGATAAATATAGATAGATATAGATGTAGATATAGTGCAGAATAGAACTCTTTCAAACATTGTCTAATATCAAGCCAACTATTCTTCAATTCATTGGATGCATTTTAATGGAAAGTTTGAGTAATTATGAGTAATTAAGTCTAAACCCTCCTTACTTAATTTTAGAGAGCATTCTATTTGTTAAATTTTGTTTCAGCACACATTGCTGCTGTCTGTCTCTTTCTCATAGTGAGAGATTGAAATGGCTGCCGAGACAAAGGAGAAGAGAGATTACAGAAAGAAAAAAAAAATCTTTATAGTCTTATAAACAGCATGTTTACAATGGAGTAATTACCCATTGGGAATGGAAAGGTGTAATAAAATATGCCAAATGATAACTCCTAAGTTATTACATCTATTTTTGAGAGTTTGTATAGTCTGGTTTAGCTACATTTTTCATGTAACTATTCACAGTTGAAGGCTAAATCGGCCTCTACTTGTAGAATCAAGGCCATTTAGTAAGGTCGTATGGAACTGAGGCACATAACATCTTTAGTTCCTCCACGTAGTTAATTTTTATTTATCAGGCTTACATTTCGCTTTATTTTTAACTAACAAAAGTAACAAGTGAGATTTTAGCATAGATATGATTTCACAATTTTTAGAATAAAACAATATTTGGTGATAATTATGTACCAGGAGCTGTTAAGAGTTGTGCTAAATACATTCATTTATTTAATATTTACATAAACTTTATAGGTATGTGCTTTTTAAAAATAGGGATCGTGATATACTGTTTATGACACATTAAACATTAAAAGAGCGCTTTACAAACAGGTTTTACGACAGGCATTTGAAAACTGGTTTTTCTAAGTTTTATTGATATGAGTCCAATCATTTCTCATATCTTGTTTTCATAATCTCTCTGCGATCTATGCTATAGCTACTGAGATCCAAACATACAAGCCATAGAAAGCAATTTTGTGCTACGTTTCTGTCCATTTGTTTCAGTGTGCTGGGGAGCAGGGTGGGAGTGTTTAAAGTCTTTCAACAATGTAAAGACTCTCCAGAGAACCATGAATAGATAATATTTGCCACATGGGGTTCCTTTGGGCTCTGTATACCTTATCAGAAAAGTTATACAGTGTCCCTAGCATTGCTAAACTGGCTAGTTGATCTAGAAATTGGTCTTGATAATTTTGTTGATGTTCATTCATTTCTTCTTCCTCACAAGAGGCCATACCATTGGCAGTCAAATTCTTTGTGCCATCTGGTGTAGTTAGGTGGCGCTGCATGTAGGAACTGAAAACTTGAATTGCATGTTGGAAAAAGAAAAACTTTATGAAAATGTGTGCCATCTCGGATCAAAGTTAGCAGGATACCAGCAATTCAAGTATGTACCATGTCATCTTTATCCAGACTTCTTCGAGTACAGCATTTCAACCAAAACAACAGGTAAGATGTGTGAGGCAATTAACTGAGGAGAAAAGTTCATTTAAAATATTTCAAGGGGATACAGTTACCAGGTCAATGATTATGTGGAGATTCTCTACAACTTTAGAACTTCTATTTCAGTTCCACAGATAGCATTCAGTAATCTCACAAGGAAGTGTGCTGGATGATCGACCCGTGATCCTTCATGGAGAAAGGTCTGTGAAGAGAAGCCAGCTGGCAAGCACTGTAAAGAATCTGGTGCCCTATCCGAACCTTCTCTGATTTTTCCTGGTGCCGTTAGTAAAAGCTTCATAACTGTGCTGTCCAGAGGAGTCTCCCACCAGGACTGTGTTGGCTTTAACAACATCGTGTGAGGATTCAAATACAGATATAGAATGTCTGCCTCAATCTGGAGGAAGTTCCAGCTAATGACTTGCTTGGCGAATACAAGGCAATGCTGAAATACCAAAGACACCTGATCTGTGAGGTTTCCCCTCCTGAAGAACTCCTGTAGAACTTCAACGGTTAGTCAACATGTAGATTTGAGGAAGATCTTTCTGGGGGCGGGGGGGACTCTTTTGCAATCACCATGGAATGCCCTACTCAGCCCAATGTTGCTAGTTTTACTTGAACTTGGTTTTCACTCAGCAGTGCAGTTTGAATAAAACAGGCCTCAGTTTTCATAGTGGGATTGCCACTACCTATCAATGGTGACTTCATGAAAAACACTCTTACATTCAATTGTCTCATCTAATTATCCTAGTTTTACAATTACGCTACTGTCCCTAGAATCTGCTCTTGGAGGTTAAGCCTTCGTAAGATATAGGTTAAAAGGAATGTTTGCAGGGATTTGATGCTGCCCTTTCCAGGAGAAATCCCTCTTGGAAAACTGCTACCATCATGGCTATGGCAAGTTGAAAGAAGACAGTCCACTTTACTCGTTTCTGGATTTTTGTTTTTATTTATATTCAGGGACCTCACTCTCGCACTACAAAGTGGTTAGTCCCTCTCAGGAGACACCGCAGGCAGGTGGATAATCACAGATTACAATTGTCACAAACTTTCCCCACCTGTCTTCCAACTAGTACTTCCCAAGCATTAAGTACCAAAATAATGCTTGCGAACTGAAAATAGTGACTTTTGAGTTACTACATGATAAGACTGTTGTTCATTATGGACCACGAAGTGGTGCCATCAGCATCTGGGCTGGGCTATTTCTCGGGCTGGGCGATCGCTCCCCGGAACCCCACAGCCACCGCCGCTGCCAGGACGGCCTCCGGCAGGGATGCGTCACGCACTGCATCATGGGAACGGTGGCCTCGGCCGGAGCATCCCTGCGGCTGGACCATCCCTGAGCCGCTCCAGGGCCTGCTGCCGGAGCAGGGGCGGGCCAGCCGCCCTTGCCATGTGGTGGACCCCACGGGGCACGTTACCAGGGAACCTGAGCCCAGTGAACCTCAGTCTGAGGCCAGAAGAGGCTGAGGCATTTGGCCAAGACGGCGGCTGGTATGTAGTACTTTAATTTAGTTTATTTCTAAAGAAATTGAAGTTTTGGTGGATGAAGTCCTGTGCTTTGGCACGTATGTGTTAGAACTTGAATTCCAACCTGAGATGTACTTGACTGCGGCACCTGGGTTCCTTGATTCTTCTATTTCTCAAATACACCCACCGCACCTACAGACACTTTTTAACTTAAGATTTTGAAGATTTCCTTTCTAGTGCCTTTTTTACGTTTAGCCATGTTTTACAAATGTGTAAGTTTCTGATTTCGGCGACACAGGCTGTTTTAAAGATTAGCAAAAACTCAACACAAATCGCTCATTGGATGAATGAAGCACTTGCAATCCCATCATTTTACTGGTCACACAGTACATTACGGAAGCCAAATTTAGGAGTTAAATTTCTTGCCTCAACTGGCTCTATTCCAGTTAAGTTTATTGATGAACAACAACAAAAAGGTGGTACGGCTACAGATAAATGTAATAAGCAAACTGCATTACTTAATTCAGTTAAACAATGAGTGTATAAAGTTGGAGTGAATTAAGAAGTGGTGATATATCTCTGCTTAGAAAAGCGCTTCTCAGATTATGACATCAGGAGAGAGACATTGAACGTAACATTACTGTGGCCCAATGAGGTAACCCGATGTAGACTTCTTGTGGCTAGAGACTAACTACTCCAGGGCGCCAACCAAATGAGGCAACTGGCTGTCCATGTGCTGCTTAACCCCGAGAGGATTGAGAAGATGCACCTGTAACCAGGCTGATACATATTCAGGATGCTTTTTGTATAGGAACGCTCTTAAAATATTAAAATTCTCTTACTCCCTTTGGTCAATAGCCAGTTCCCCAAACACCCTTAGTGAAACACCTCTCTCCAATCCCAAATCTCTAGGTTGCCCCATCATACAGCAGTAAAAGGTAAATCCTAAGCAGCAGGATTTCCCCAGGATCCATTCCCTTGGTGTTCATCTGCCTGGGACTCAGCATTGTGTGCTGACACACTGGTTACATGGTGCAATCTAAGAAATCTACTTTTAACTATTTTTGTAGAAATGTTTTCTTAATTATTTATTCAGAACTCCTATAATTCTAAGATAATAAAATGTTACTTGAAGTTATTAGCTAACCATTAAATATCTCTTAATAATAGAGGAATATCATGCATACGATTTTTAAGATATTACAGTAGAATTACTACGTGTGAAATCAATGGTAGGAAGTAAAATATGTTGTTTCAAACCACAGGCTATAAAACTACACATTTCTAGGTTTGAATTTTGCTTCTAGATTTAGTGAATGAAAGCCATCTAAGATTACATTGCTTTATTTATGAAATGCGGATAATAATCTTAAATGCCTCTTCCTTTGCTCTCACTCCCATGTCACCTAATGGATTCTGCACCAAAAGATTACTATGTGATTGATACTTAACATTTTAATTCTAAATAGAATCTTACCATCCATTTTTCCTTTATTTTTGATTAATCTTTTTCAGCACTTAAAATTTCTCTCAATGAAAGTATAATATTGTAGGTATCCTTTGGGGGAAAAAATCAGCTGCTGGTATTCTTTATAGATTTCAGAAGAAACTTCATGAATTTAAAACTCAGATTTCTCAGATTATGAGCTTGATTTATTTAGCAAAGCATTTCATTCTCCTTTAAATCTTTTTCGCTAAATAAAAAGGGGAGAAGATTCTGCATGCTAGATCAGCTGTGGATAGTCTTCCATTGCAGTCTTTTTTGTGAATATTTTTCATTGGTCATTGCTCCAAATAATGCTAGGGTACAACTAGAGATATTATATCCAGTGGGGAAAATGATAAATAGATCAAGTTTTATATTGGTATTATATCACTTGTGTCTATAATACTAGTATAAAATATAATGTCTACAATTTCTCAATTTATCAGCATGTGCGGGGAAGAAAACTGATATTCATGAATGTCTCTTTTTTATTTAAAAATTTGTTATGGTAGCACATATAAAAAAGATACGATGTTTTTGTTAATAAATTGTTTTGGTTTTAAACATTATATGGTCAAAAAATAACTGTCTCCTAATAAAATGTAAATATGTGGCATTTTCAGAGTATAAGCTGATAAAACTGCTTATACACTAGAAAAAAATGATTTAAATTGGAGAAGTATGGTTTTAATTAAGAGTTAAAAATCACAATCAAGACACAAAGCCAAAAGCGCTGAGGTGGCAAAATGAGCTACAGATGAGAAAATATTAAATTTATAGATAATTAATGAAAAGAAAACGACTAAATTATAGAAAACTATAAAAGAGATATTTAAAATAATTTTTATATGGGCTTTAAAGAAGTAAATTTTAATGTAGTTTTAAAACCTACACTTGATTTGGATGAAATAAAACCAAAATTGGTATTTTCTTTAGTTTTCAATGGTCTGGAACTTAAGAAAAAATATCAGCTGAAATATTTTGAAGCATATTTTAAGAGAAATGGCACAGTAATGAATAGTAATTAAAAAATTCTGATTACTATTTTGTAACAACTTACACAAATAAATTTTTAAAAAGTTTTTCTATAATATATTTTTTAACTTTCCTAATACTAAATATGGTTCTGAGTCTTAAAAATATGCAAGTTGAATGTTACATGTTTCACATGCCTACTTGACCAAAATTAGATATTTTTGCTTTTTATTTGAAATAAATTATTTGGACAAGTAAATTTTACTTAAAAGATGATTTTAAAACTAACTGCAGTGAAATATATCAGTTACCTCATGTATATGTTTTTCAATATTTTAAAGACTATAAACTGCTAAAGTAACATTTAGGAAATATATATGTTTAAATAAGAGAATATTATATATTAAGAAACATCACTTAAACCCAATGACATGGAAATGTTTCGCTTATTTTCTTCTAATTAGTAGTCTATGTAATTTGTGGATTTTTTTTGGGGGGGGGTTGTTCGTTTATATCCATTTGTGGGCATCCTACATACACAATTAGATACTTTGTTTACTTTAACAAATATTTCTCTTTACATCAGCAATAATTTCTTTACTAATTTATATTCTAAAAGTCATTGTAAAATTCTACATGGAGATATTGACATGTTAGAATTATTTTATGGTTAGCAAACAAAACCCAAACTCATTTAAGCCAATATAAAGGAAATCATTAGCTTATGACCTTTACACTTAAGCCCAAGAACTATTGTTATGGTCTTTTATGGTGGGTGTCAGCCTCAGTCACAGGTCTCACTTTGACCCACCAGCTTTTCACAGATGGCCTGTGACTAAAATTGGATGCCTGACACCTAATGTAAAAATAACTCCACGAATTTACATGTAAAACTAGAAAATAGAAGAATTTACATGTAAAACTAGAAAATAGAAGAAAATAAGAGACAAACTCAGGAACCTAAGGCTAAGTATTTTTAGACCTAATATCAAAAGCATTATTTATAAAAGGAATAATTGTGCCTTATTAAAACTAAACATTTATTTTCTCTATGTAAGACTCTGCTAAGAGCATAAAAAGGCAAGCTACACTGTGGAAGAAATTATTTGCAAACCACTTATTCAACCAAGTACTAGTATCTAGACTGTAGAGAACTCTCAGCAGTGCATTGAGGATGTCCCTTCTCCACTCATAGCCAGTGTCACTCCGAAAAGAGAAAGTCAGAGTTATCTTTCTGAGTGGTGCTGAAATATGTATATATTATGAATCACATTTGTAGTTTGTAATCCTTAGTTAAGTGGTTTTTAGTCATTCCTTGTACTTTGAGGTTGAGGGAGAGGAGACTCTCTTACAGTAGGTGATAAACCCATTCGTGTAACTTGTACCTAACGTGCCTGCCGGGGTCTGTTTCATAGATGGTGGAGCGCTTCCTGTCATGCCCACTTTTATGGGTAGGCAGGTGAAAAAGCACTGAGAACGTGAATAGATCTCGCTATTTTTCTGTGGCAAAAGGGTAGGTCCAACCTAACAGGGAGAGCCAGTTAAAAGTAGAAAGTTTTTCCCGGCTGAATGCAGAGGAGCCTGGGTCATGCTTACCTGCTGTCCCGAAGGAAAGCAATAGCCAAGTTGTAAACTGCCAGTGGGGACCATATTGCAAAGAAGTTCAAGTATTCTCTGTGATCTAATAACTGCAGTTGACTGACATGTAGCAGAAACACAGGGATATCAACACAGCCGCAAGGAGCTGACTTCTGAAACCCAGGGAGTTGGAAGAGGGCCCCGAGTCTCCACTGAGCATCGTAGCATTGTCCAGACACATTCATTTCAGCTCGGTGAGATCCCCCGCATAAGTTCCAGAAAAGCCATTCCCAGACTCCTGACCCTCGGACTGTCAGATAATAAATTTGTATCATTTTAAGCTTCTCAGTCTTTGTTAATTGGTCACACTGGAACAGAAGAACCTCTGAGAGTACTTACATTTTCAAGAAATATATTTTAGTTTTTATTTCATGGGTGTTTTTATTGTGGCATAAAGAGAGTTGCTAATCCTGCCTTCATTATTAGTTATTTACAGAGAGTAAGTGTCCAACTTAGGATGAGACTGCCTGGTACTAAATACTGTTTAACTCCTCCTTCCCTTTGACTGGGGGGAAGTTTCTTAACCATCCTGTGACTCTCAGTGATAAAGTAAAGAATATGCTACTAACTCTTTTATTGGGCTTATGCTGAGAATTAACTGAGTATGTTGACTCAGTTAATATTGGTGTTGCTCTTATTGTTGTTATAGCTCTGGAGTCTATCAACATGATATGGACAAATAGTAGAATAGTATGACGTCCTACAGGAGGGTGAATCAGATAAGATTCCTGAAAGGTGCATTATGACACAGAGCTAGAGGGCTGATGTATCCCGAAGGCAGAATATCCCAGAAGCAGTTTCTGCCAGGTGAAAGCAGGCTACTCTGTTTTAATTTGTGTTCCATTGAAATTTCTCGATCAGTAAAAGCATACTAATTGCCAGGGCATATATTTGCAGCTCTAATAACCATAATATATCTGTATATCAGGCACAGTTGGACTTATTAAATGATAAGTTTATAGTCATTGATTATTAAAGATTAGTCTTTTATAGCAGTCAAAGTAGTGGAGAATAAAGGATACGCTGTGAATCACAGCAGGTATCTTTCAAATTTCTAAAGTTTACACAAATCTTCAACTCCCTCAGGGATGGAAAATAGCAAACATTTTTGTTTTTATTATTGTGAGTATTAGTGTGTCCATCCTACCATAAATTGACTAGACTCCAAATGTCACCTACCCAAAGTACTGGAGTGCTGCTATGTACCAACTATTTTATTCTATTTACGCACTAAGGGAGTGATAAAAATATCACATCGGATTCAGAAACTCACAAAATTTTAAAGTGATAAAAATTTTGTTAGAATTTAAATGATCACTTTACTCCTCACAATGCTCATTCTATACCATGAACTTCACTTAAATTTTGTTTTCCTGGAAATTAGTATTAGCTTGATTCAATTGTGCTTTTAAAGTATTCCTTTTATAATTCTGTGGGATAAAGAGTTCAGGTTTTTTGGAGAAGATTAAAAAAAGGCTAAGAAGGTGCATGCATGTTTTCTTAAGTTTTTTTTTTTTTCCAGTCCTTGTTTTTTGTTTGTCTTTCTCAAAGTTTTCTGGACTCTTGTTTGGCAGATTTTTACTTATGAAATTTTAGAGTATAAGTATATTGAGACAGTAACTTTTATAAATATTCAATTTAGGGCTTTTGCTATTTAGCAAATACCTGAAGGAGGTAAGGGAGTAAGTCACATAGTAACTGTGGATAGAACTATATGGACAGTAGAGAAAGCTTGTGCAAAGGCCCTGAGGTATGTTCTGAGGAATAGCAACAATACCCCAGTGGCTTTAGTGGATGAAGAAGAAGGATAATAATGGATGAGCTCAGATATAACCAGGTCCTAGGTTGCAGAGAGCCTTGTAAGACTTTCTGTAGCTTTTTATTTATTCTGAGTAATAGGAAAAGCCAAACAACAGTTTTGAAGATAGGTTTAACATAGCTTGAATCATCTATTGACTGGCTCACTCTTTCATGAGTATCCAATATTTAATTTGTCTAACACCTTATAATAGCTATGTCAAATTTGAGCTAAAATAGAGTTGTTCCATGAAACTCCATGTAACTTATAATACATATTTTGTGATATGCCTCAATTTTTAGTAAACTTGTTATAATATTGAGTTATTTATGTAACAGAACAGCAGCAGTTTAAGATTATATACTTAAAATCTTTCTTGTGAAATACTGATTATAGCATCCCTCAATTTAAAAAGATACAGGAGAGTATATGTTTCCAAATGGGCATTATTGCTAACTACAAATTTATTAGCCCGTTATAAATATGTTTATGTTATTTAAATGTATCTATGTTTATACAGTGTCTAAAAATAAAATATTAAAATATGATATTTTTTAAGAACAAAGCACATGCATAAAGATGAAAACTACTCATTAAAGTAGAAAGAATTCAGTTATTACATAATCATAAGAATTTAAAGAAAATGACAAGTGACTAAAGCATATTTGCACATACAGCCTATAAGGACACCATGTAGCACGAGATTAGAGTTTGTGTTAAGAGAAATATTTAGGTTTAATTCTTTAATTAGAATTGCAGCAACACATTCAGTTATTGTTTAACTGGTTTTAATGTTTACTAGCAAATGTTAATCAAAATTTTTATTCCTTTATGGGACCTTATACTAGTTATCTATTGTTGATTAACAAATTATTCCAAAATTTAACAGCTTAAAAAGACAAGCATTTATTATCTGACACTATGTGTGGACAAGGAATGTGGGTGCAGCTGAGCTGGGTACATTTAGCTCAAGATCTCTATGCCTCAGTCAAACTGTTGGCCAGGAAATTGACAATGGTTGAAGAATTCGCCTCCAAAATCACTGACATAGTTGTTGCTGTGTGTCTGTTCCTTGGAGGCCTTTCACACGAGGACCTCAGTTTCTCTTTATGCCACCTGAATCTCTCCATAGCTAGAGATCTCACAAAATTACAGCTGATTTCTACTAGTATGGAGGACTCCCAGTACGGAAGCCACAGACTGTCTTAGCTTATTCTTGTAATGATACAACACTATATGTGCTGTATTCTTTTTGTTATAAGTATGTCAGCAAGTCCTGTGGACACTCGTTGGACGATTACCCAAGGATGTGAATACCAGGAGCAAAGGATGCTGGGACTGTCTTAGAGGTTGCCTATTGTAGACTCAGTCATTAGGATTTTTACATTTATCTTAGAAGTTAGAAAAATTCTTTATTTATCTTGGCCTTAAATACCTGAATGTGTAATTTAGTGGCCTTTGAATAGTAAGAGAAATTTTTCTATGAAATTTTGGTGACGTTTCCCAAGAAAAATCTTGAGAGTCCTCTGTACTATTTCTCTACTTTCTGGTAGAGATTCTAAAATTTATACTGTTTAGCACTGTGTCAGTTCTAGTTATTATTGTGTCAATATCATTTTGATTTTTGCCAGTCTACCATTTCTTATAATCCTTATGGCCTTTTAGCTTACTTTTACTGTATTTTATCATTTAAAATGACAAAACCTCTTCTTATCTCTTTCTACACTTAAAGTCATATTCTGTATTATAGAGTGAAGTGTGTATAAATCCTTTAACTTGTGGCCTTCCAGTCTTATATTTAGTGAAAATACTTTTCAGATGCCGATATTAGGTACACCGTCAGGATAGTTTATACTAATGTATTTTGACATATGTATTTTTTTCCTATTTATAGGTAATTAGTAAGTATTTTGGAGTACTAAATTTCAGGCAATAATTTTAAAGATAACTTTATTCTTTATAAAAATTATTTTTGTCACTAAAAAAGGAAAGGAAAATCAGTGTTTTTGTCTGTTTGTGTTTGTGTATTATTTAAATCAGAAAATTCTAAATCCATTCTCCTCCCTTTAAATTTCTCTAGTAACATGATTTAACTATTCACATTTAATTTTTTAAAGTATCACTATTATGTGGTGGACCTGTATGAGTTATTCGCCTCTTAGTATTTTCATTGGTAATAATATCAGTTCTGCCTTAATAAATGCACAAGAAACTTCATTTCACATTAAAACATACATATTTTCTTACTAAATAAAACAAAGGATCTTACTGAGAAGAAAGCTGTATACTTGTTTATACTTCATCTTAATTCATGGTAGCGTTTCTCTCTTCACCACTAGTGTCAAAACATTATAGTGACATCCTTGACATATCTGTGGCCCCCTGAGTTCAAGTGCACAAGAGGCTATCTCACATCAAGAGAAGCCAAAGCAGGGAGGTTTAAGATGCATATCTAAGAATGACATATTTACTTTCGTACTATGGGAAGATTTTTAAAAAAAATCTTCTGTAAGCATATGCATCTTAACATTATTTGAACATTATGCTTTCTCATTATGTTTAGTTTGTTTCATTAAACCTGCTCCTGACATATGTTAACAGGGAGGTTTCAGAATGCTGTTCCTTTATGAATAATTTTTCTAGAGATGCTCAGTGGCATTCTGGCTTGTTCCTTGGCCAGAGACACACCAGACATAAGTACATTGTCAGGGGAAACAGCTGAAGTAGGGAAACCACACATGCTCACATTAACCTCCCAGAGGGGAAATAAACCTAACTTGGAAAAAGTGCTAGAATTGCCAAGATAATGCTATGCTAGCAAAAATTTATGAAACTTAGGTTACAGTTGTTCTTGTGTGGTTAACTGGAAATATGCAGGTATGGTACAAAAACCTAACCATGTCAAAATACTTTACATCACTCTAGAAGTTTTACTCATGCTATATTTAGATCTGAGTATGAAACATCTGCCCACAATTTTATTGTGGCAAATAAATAGAAAATTATATTGAAAGCTTTTTTTTTTTGTAAAATGTAGCATACTCAAAAATATTATTTTTATTAGTATAATGATGTACCCAATAATGTTTTCCTTTAATTCATGCCTGTAATTTGTAATTACTTAATGATTAAAGTGAAGAGAAATGGAATGATATTTGGTGAATTATTTACGATGTGCCTAGCTGTAGGGCAGGTGCCATTTTTCTGATAATATCTTCATGAAAACTTTATATCATTGCTATCTCAATGATTTTCCAAAGAAGGAAATTGAGTTTTAACAAAATATGCAATCTGGCAAGGGTGAAATAAGTCATAAGTGACTGGGTTGATATTTAAATGTCCATTGAGAGTAAATATTATGGAGATTAGGGACTTCTTCTATAAATCGAATTTATGACTGCTACTGCTGAGATGGTGAAACAGCTGTGTGGATCACTTCTATAAACTTCCTATCAAATGTGCTGATACCTATATAGGATTTTCAACATTGCATTGAAAAATCTGTTCTGTATCTTTCTGTGTTTTATAAGAACACATATCATTAATTGTTCAGAGTATAGTAACTTCATTATTAGTAAAAAAGATGAACACTGCAGTAAGTCACACAAGCCAAGGGAGTTTACAGGGAGGGTAGGGAAATGTTCCAAAGGGGTAGCTGTGAAGAGGACTATTGTTTATCAGGTTGGTGGTTTATGAGTCACTCCAAACTTATGCAATGCTATTTAAGCAATATGAGCAACTTTCCTCAATGGTCATGTGAATTTCGAATAACAGCAAAGACTAAAAGTATAGTAAGTGCACTATATCTTTTATGTTGTCAGTGATTAGGATACTTATAGTTTCAGTTATCATAATTTCCTTTTCTAGATAT
>PVKZ01000868.1:258887-346387 GCA_004027375.1 Macroglossus sobrinus | reverse complement strand
GTATATATGTCTGTGTGTGTGTGTGTGTGTGTATAAAACTATGAGTTTTTTAAAACATCAAAAAGGATTAGTGTGCAAAATGCTCCATGAAAATCACTTGCATCTGGTACTGCGAATCCATTATTATTTTTATATGCATAAGTTAAGATTATCATTAAAGGTCATCAGAGGCTATTATCAAGTATGTTTTCAGCATTTGTTTATTTAGAAAGTATAAATTAATTTTATATAATCATTCTTTTTCTTCAATAAGACAAAGAGCTGTTTCTTTAAATTTTGCTCAAAATAAAGCTATAGACATATACAAGATAGCAATAATGTTAATACCATATTGTAATCCTATTTTTGGTGACCTGAATAGCTGTATCACAGATAAGCAATTAATTAAGCAAAATAAATAATTTATTTTATTTTTAATAATTATCTCCCACTAGTGGATAAGGAACTGTGGATGCAGCATTGGTCTCCCAGCAGACCTTGTCTCTCCCATATTATTGCAAGGTTTCCATCTAATGGTGTGGCAGCTTTGAAGAACAGTTTTGAAAATGTTTCAATCAATTATAAATTACTTCTCGAGTAATAGATATAATTAGAATCTCAGGAGACTCAAGAACACCACAAAAGTAGTGATATGTTAATTAAAACTCTTATAAATCATTTCTATTTTCAATGACTAATTTCTATTTTATGGACTTTGGATATACATAGTAAAATAGGGAAAAGGATAGGAGAAACAGTAAATAACTAATATTTCTTTGTTTTAGGCAAAATCTAGTCAATTATCATAATTAATACACACTAAATTTAGCATTATCATAATTTGTGTATATTTAAAATTTTCTGAGTAACTGTTTCCAAGAATCCTACCAGTTATTTTTAAATTATTATTTTTTTTTGTATACTAGAATTACATTTCAAATTTTCAGCATAAACTATCTGAAACTATTAGCCTGAAAATTAGACTTATTATATGAGCACAGGCTTTTGGTACTTAACAAAAAAAAAGTTAAGTAACCTATAAAGCTCCCAAACTGGAAAAACATAAATGGTTCAGAATTTTTTTGTCCACTTAGATAGTTAAAATTTATGAAGCATGCACATGTAGCTCAGATTTTTTTTAAAAAAATTTAATCTCTTCAATTACATCTAGTTTTGTTCATTAAAGTAATCTAGAAATCATTTTACTTGTCTACCTCAAGACCAAGGGGCATAATTATAAAAGTAACATTCATTTTATTTCTATTAGAAAAGACTCTTTAAAATTAGATGAAATAGAGATCTTTATCAACTAAAATATAATAAGAAAAATAGTATGTGATGCATGACACTGAACCAAAAATATTAAAGTTAAAGACTAAAAGATTAATAAAAATGGATAATTGAACCAAAAATAAGTAAAAGAACTAGAAACTATTTTATGGCTTTCTCTCCAGTGGAAAATTAAGTGCTCCCAAAGCATAACTGAGTAGAATAATTTCTTATCATACTATCAGATTGTCTTTTCTAAGGTGTTTTATTTTATTTTGTGGCTATACCCAGAATCTTTCATTTCCTGTTGAATAGCTAATTACCTCTTATTTACACTTTGCTTTTTTTCTCCTTGTGTAAAATGCACTTTAAAGAATGCATGTAGTAACTCGATGTGATTGATTTGATCGAACTGTACTGGATTATATTTTATGGGGAGGTGGTAGAATGAGTAATATGGGAAGATATACAGAAATCATTGCAGGTGTAAGGAAATAAATGCTGAAAGTGATTATTGATGGAATACAGGGTGTATATAACAAGATGAGGTGGGAAATAGAGACTAGAGCCAGAATATACAAGCCCTAAGCACTATTTTATGAACAATGGACCACATATTCTAAGTATAGGATTTAGGGTGGCTGGATCAAAATTGTGATTTATAAGATCCCATTCTTGAGGAGAACATATCATTTGGAAATGAAGCTATGGCTTGAAAAAGGAGGCAGGAATGGAAATTAGAAGCATAGGAGGCTATAACTGGCTACTCAACGTCTATACTTTGTTGTATCACAGTCAATTTAAATGTATTAAATGTAATATTGATCTTATGATCTTTAAACCATCGTTGAATATTTCTTCTCAGAAGTTGTCCCTATTTTAGTACAGTGTTCCCTCTCCACTCTGTGCTCCTTTTGACTACCCTCCCTCTTTTGGTGATGTATGGCAGTGGGGAAGAGAAGGAGAAATATTCTTTTGTTCTGAAGTCCTAAAGGACACTTGCCATCAGGTCCATCTCTTGGGTGGGGCAGAAAGGAACACGAGGTCACCTGGGTCATGATGAATGTGATGTATGGGAGTGAACAGTGAAGATGCTGAAACAACTTCCTTTGATGGACACACTCAAATTTTAATATTTTTTTTTCCAATAAAGTTGCTAAGGGATCATTAAAAGATGTTCATGGTATGATTATGTTGATTCTTTTCAATTAATGATTTTTATCTTTATAATGAGTTAATAATTTTACCAGAAAAGAATGTCAAACATATCCTATTTGCCCTAAGACAGCAAAATATTTAAAGTCTAAATCTGGATTTGATTTATCCTGCCATATTAATACAAAGATTGATTTTAATATGTAAACAATGGGAAGCCACAAATGAGACTACACTCAAATGAAGTTGATAAATGCCATAACCTACTTTCTATCATGTCTGTAGCTAATGATAACTGTGTTGGATGGCATGTCGTAAACACAGAATTGATACCCAGTGAATTGAGTATATAAAGGTAAATAACAATGTAAAGTTAACAAGACTTAAATTTGGGAAAATAAGAAGGTTTTTTTTTTTTTTTTTTTTTTTTTTTAAATTGAAAGACCTTTACTAGTACACAATTCCCTAATGGGCATGTGGAGAAAATGGAACCACTTGAAGATTCAGAACCACTGCTGAACTGACAATTTCCTATAAAATGGGCATTGATGCACATCAAGATATAGAAAAGTTATCTTTATTTTGAAAACCAGTTGAAAATCCCATTGTCTTTTATCATTTAAAAAATTGTTTTGAATCTGAAAAACTTTAAAAGAGGGTGTAAAATTGAGTACGTTTTCAACAGGAACAGTGATGTAGACAAGACAACTATAGAAACAGCATCAGAACCAGCAGATTTTCAGAAGACAAGGTTTGGGGATGAATGTGAGTTTAAGGTGTTTCTACTAATCACTTTAGTCACACAGGCATTCAAGTCAGACAACCAGTTTGACTGGCTTTTTGACCTTATTAACATGATGTTTGACCAAATTGATTCAACAATTCAGTTGAAAAGGCAGGATACAGTCTTAGACTCTGCAAATGCTATCTATATTTTCAAGTCAATGGACTGCATTCACTATGTGCAGAGGGTGTGTATAATGCAATAATTATTTAAACCTTTTCTCCCCTTCTAAACCTACTAATCCTGTTCTTCCTCTTTTTGCTCTCAAGAGATCACCTTGCTTTCTACTTCAGAGAGAAAATATACTAAAAAATTGTGTTAATACATGTCAGTTGCACAAATCTTAACTGCCAGTTATGGTTTCGTTTGACAAATATCCCTGAGTTTTAGAGACCTCAGTATGTTTATACCTGATCATTTTATTTTTCATCGTTGTGATTGCTTTCATGTGAAACGTGAAATGTGGATTTCACTGAGCAGAACATTCTTTTGAGTAAAAATATTCCAAGATTTCCAAGATCATTCCACTAGAATAAACTTTTCTGAATCCAGTCCTCTTCTGGACTGTATTTCTTTTTACCAATTAAACATATCTCTAGTATTTTTTTAAAAATCTCTGGCATAGTCATTATAGAATGACTGTAGTATTACTGATTCTGTTTACTGTAATTCTTTAACCAAAAATAGAAAAGTAGGAAAAGACAAAAGTGAAATATCATTTTCTAATTTCTTTATGCTAGATTTCTTAGCGTATAATTTAGCAGTTATGTGAGGAATAAGGTTAAAAATATATTAAGAACTTTCATGGATAAAACTTCTAAAATGCTATCTTAGAGCTCTAAGATTCTTTTTTCAGTAGAGAGTTGAAGTAGGCAACAGTTCCCAGTTGCTTCATAAAATAAATTGGTAACCAATAACACATTTGTGTTATTTCAGCATAATTCGGATTCATTCAGGAAAATACTTTTTCCTTATGATAGAAGGTATTAGGCAAGGAAGCCTATTTGACTATTATATATTAGTACAATAGGAAGGTTGCACTCTATTATCTTAAAAGTAAAATTGTAGCTGCAGTCATAGAATCTTTTGTTCTGTGGAAAACCAGCCAGTTCTTGAAGTAGAGGGAACAATAGGGTTCATCAGATCATCCTAACAACACAAAATGACATGGCCTGTTCTGTGAAATCCCTCTGTAGAATTCACTTAGCCAATCAAAAATATATTTGTTTTGCATTTGAAATGTTCATGCTTTAATAGGAATGTCTCATGAGTGGCATGAACAGTAAACACTCAAAAATGTTCGCTGCCTGCATATTTGAATAAATCACAGTATTCAATTAATGGAGAAAAATAGGTCTATCAATTTTGATTTAATCTTGTTTTTTTTTTCTGAAGACAAAAATGAAAACAGTAGAATTATTCACTAAATATGAAATAAAATACATTTCATCTATAAACCAAAGGAAAACATAAAATATATAAGCAAAATAGTAAATTTACCCTAAATAACAGTCAGTTGTATTGCATGCTTTACATCTTAAAAGAAGTTAGTTGCATTTATTTATTCATATGCGAAAGGGGAAAAAATAAAACATCTTGTTGCATTTCCCCCTCAAACCCGGTTCTTTATTCCTGGCCACTCTCAAAAGAATGGTGGTGTTTTCAGTAGCCTTCTGCCAGGAACAACTAATATGTTCAGAACTAGTACTTGGGGCCAGGATACCTTGGCCCTCTGCCCATTGCTCTCTAAGAATGAATTTACTTTTTCACTTTCTCGTTTGTAAATGAAGAGCGAAAATGTCCAAATGTGTGATTTGAAGATAAACTATATATGAAAATATTTTTTTTCACATAAGATAAGGATAACAATGTGCTTTTTAAGCTGAGATATTAAACAGATGCTCTTGAAAAACAACCTCTGTGTTGGGTTGAACATGCCTTTTCCAGGTGCTTCATTTGTTACTATTCAATGCTGTTTTAGAACTATTCACCCAATAAATGCACAAGCAGTGCCACTGCACATCAAGCCAAAACATTCCCCCTGTGCATTAATAAACATTGTTCTCCATACGAAAGGGATTACAAGTCATGTATCCTCATATCTATCAACTAAGGGGCACACTCAGTTCTTTCATAAAATATTCATTTTCATATAATTTTTAAGGAAATAAAGATTTCTGTCTAAGGTAGGAAGACATTAGTTTGTAATTAAAATGTAAAATCCCTGGAATCAGAGACATCGAAGTTAGAGTTATGTTTCTGCCTTTTACTAACTTTAAGCAACGAGGCAGTTACTTAACTCTTACAAGGCTCAGTTAAGCTATGAAATCGTGATAATACCTGCCCTGCAAGGTTGTGAAGAGTAAAGACAAAAATGTCTATAAAATTTTGGCAGAAGGGTCAACAGGTGTTACTCACATAAAACTGACAACTTAGTATTATAACCTGGTTTCTAATATTTCATGATGACTATCAAGCTGAGTAAACTCAGGTTATCTAATCATTTACATAGAAAATGAAATATTGGTTGGGCAAATGTGTGATGGCAATTCCCAGTGTCACGAATTCTAGAACACCCCTCTAACGCAAGATACTGTTTTACTGTGACCACCTGCATCAACTAGAGAAGGGTTTTGTCTCCCCTTGCCTCAGGAACCCAACTCCCTGGAAGGGTTAATCGCTTTCCTCAGTTCATCAACAGCAAGACTCTGCAAGCTTTTCCTGCCAAGGGCCAGATAGTTATTATCTAATGCTTTGCAGAGCAAAAGGTCTTGTTTTACGTACTCAGCTGTGCTGTTGTAATGCAAAAACAATACAGCATGCAAACCAATGTTTAATAAAATTTTACTTGGACACTGAGTTTTGTGTACTTTTAACAGGTCACTATTCTTCTGATTGTTTTTCAACCACTTAAAATATAAAAAACATTTTTAGCTCATTGATCATATAAAACAGGATGGGTTTGGCTGGTGCCATAGAACATTAAATGGTTATTTGTGACTAAACCCCAGGTTTTAAAGACTAAGTTCTTTGCTTATTAATACAATTAGAAATTAATAGACTTAATTAAAAATGTTTATCATAGAATATACATATCTGGCTTATAGACTTCTTGAATTATATTATCACTGCCTAGATAGCTGATGAAAGACCAAATAGTAATCACAGCTGTATTCTTCATTAGAATTACAAAATAAATCAGTTATTCTTTCTTGTGAAGGGTAAAGTTATTTTCAGAATAGTAATATCGCCTCTTCATTGACATATATTTGGTTTAGTCTCATGATGACCATGGGGTCTGTGTCACCATGCAGCCACACATCATTACTCACTGAAAACCTGTTTATAATATATGCCAAAACTGCAGCAAGGCCAAAATATTATAAGACCTTGGGAAAACAGCACAAACCACTATTTGAGTCAGGTTCACGAAGAGAAAAACAAATTTCCTGATGTCAGTGGTTAGCAAATTGTTTTCAGAAACAAACAAACAAATAAAAAAAACAAAGGAGTGATGTAATTTTTCAAACAGAAAAGCAAAATTCAGTACCAGTTAGTGACTAGGGATATGAGACCCGTGGTGCTATTTTGCATTTGTGGCTTACTTACCTTGACATATTTATTAAGAAGGAAAAGCTTTAAAAGGTATTTATAAATAAATGGATCACTTTCTTTTATCACTTTTATGACATGGTTTTATGGTAGTTGCCCTTTTATTACATTTGTTGGGGAGGTAAAAAGAAAAATCTACACTAGGAGGAATATTCTTTATCCGACGTTGAAAGAGTATTGATATAATCTACAAAGCAGGACAGTGACCAGAAAGTTCAAATTTAGCCATTTCCTTTTTGCTCTTTCATTGAGACCCATTATCGGTCCTCTTAGCTGTGATGGAGAATCCAGTTAAAGGTATGACTTCATGTTGCAGTGTTAGACCCACCTTGACCCAGGTGGTGCACACTGAAATCCACAGTTCACAGCACGACTGCCAAAACTTTACCTTGATTGTGACGGTCAATGGGCCTTTTAGAATGTTTTTTTATTTTCCAGTTAGAGTTGACATTTGATATTATTTTATATTAGTTTCAAGTGTACAGTGTAGTGGTTAGATATTTATATAATTTGGGAAGTGGTCCCCCGGTTAGTCTAGTATCCACCTGGCACTATATGTGGTTATTACAGTGTGACTGACTGCATTCCTTATGCCATTCCTCATGTCCCTGTTACTTTGTTGTAACTGCCCACTTGTACTTAATCCCTACACCTTTTTCACCCAGCCCTCCAGTCCCTCCCATTTGGCAACCATCAGTTTGTTCTCTGTATCTATTTTCATTTGGTTTGTTCATTTATTTTGTTCTCATATAAGCGAAATCATATGGTATTTGTCCTTCTTTATCTGACTTATTTAACTAGTCTAATACCATCTAGGTTCATCATGTTGCGAATGGTGAAATTTCATTTATATGGCTGAATAACATTCCATTGTATGTATGTACCACTTCTGTATCCAGTTGTCTTATGATGGGCACTTAGTTTGCTTTCATATCTTGGCTACTGTGAATAATGCTACAGTGAACATAAGGGTGCATATGTCTTTTCAAATTAGTGATTTGGTATTCTTTGGATAAATACCCAGAAGTATGATTGCTGAGTCATAGGTAGTTTTATTTCCAGTTTTTTGAGGAAAACCCATAATGTTTTCTAAAGTAGCTGCACCAATTTTCAATTCTACCAGTGTACAGGGGTTCCCTTTTCTCCACACCCTCGTTAACACTTGTTGGTTGGTTTACTGATGATAGCATTCTGACAGGTGTGAGATGTTATCTACTGTGGTTCTAATTTGCATTTCTCTGATGATTAGTGACATTAAGCATCTTTTCATGTGTCACACTACTGTCCATCTGTATGTCCTTTTTAGAGAAATGCCTATTCAGGCCTCTGCCCATATTTCCATTGGATTGTTGTTTTTTTTGGTTTTGAGTGTGAATTCTTTATAAGTTTTGGATATTAATTGGCAATGGGCCATTTTTCATTATTCCACTGGGGAAGATCCTGACTTTGACACTATCGTAAAGGAACATTGGCACAACTCTCTGATCTCTGAGGGTGGTTGTTGTCTGCTTCTACCTGACATGGGAATTTGACATATAAACTAAAAGTTTAAGCAAAAAAGGTGAATGATTGTTTCCAGATTTGTGTGTGTGTGTGTGTGGGGGGGGGGTTCATGTTTCGTTCTTTGTGTTTAATACAGATAGAATATTTTTACACCATTTATAAATGAATTATTTCAGAAAGTTGGCTACTTTCTTGTTACATTTGGAGGATATTATTGCCATATGGGACAGAGTTGTAACTGTACACAATAATTCTTGTAACACATAT
The DNA here is from genome assembly GCA_004027375.1 of Macroglossus sobrinus. Classification (NCBI taxonomy): domain Eukaryota; kingdom Metazoa; phylum Chordata; class Mammalia; order Chiroptera; family Pteropodidae; genus Macroglossus; species Macroglossus sobrinus. Next base: position 337,818 of record PVKZ01000868.1, on the reverse strand, counting down.
CCTGAATTTCATCTGGTTCTTGGTTTTGTGAGAGAATAAGAGAAGACAAGAGAAAGATCCTTAGTTCAGAATTCTGATGTCCTCACCCAATTTTATTTGACCAAACTCAGAACCCATCTCAGGAGTGAAAGGCTAGAAGGAGTATTGAAATAATGGAGTAATGCCAAAATGTCAGAGAAATTTGCAGGAACCTCTGAGAGGCTAATATATTTTTCTCTTCTTAACACAGCAAGTAAGAGGCCAGCATGTGGACCCAGGAAACCTGTATTTAAATCCTAGCTCTACCAATCCATGTAATTTTGTTACTCTTATTTAAGATCTCTAAACTTCTACTACTCACCTAGAAGAACTGATGAAGGCACCTAATCCACAGAATTGTTCATGGGGATTAAACATGCAATTATACAAGGTTTTGAAAGTTCTGAGACAAAACCCCTCTCATCTTTCTCTTCCTTTGGATTATCCAGTAGGGATTTTTAAAAAAGAAAAACAAAGTTAATAACTTACAATAAAAATATTGGCTGTGTAAATGACCAAGTATATATCCTATAAAATTATAAATGGGACTGTGTCTTAAATGTGAAGCCTGAAGGAATCTCAGGCTTCCTAAAAAAATAATAAAAAATGATTTTTATTCTTTATGGTCATTTTTAGTTTAAGTATGGAAATCATTCAGACCACTATTATGGATTCCATATTCTTTCATAATTTTAGAAAATCTGAAAGTATATTAAGAGTTAGATATTGAGATTTATTTCTCAGTTTGATAATGAGAAAGATTTATTATTTATTCTCTCCCCAAATTGGCTTTAATTCCTGCCATTGGTCCACACATCTAATTCTACAGATACAGGACTGAATGTCCTCTATGGTCTGGGTAGGGAAAGAGATTAGCAGGGGGCGGAAGGGTGGAGATGATGAGAAAATGCCAAATACTTGAAGAATGATAAAAAGGAAAGTGCCAGTGTTGGGCGCCACCTTTGCTTGTGTGTAGAAAAAGGCATCAGCAGGAGACCAAAGCAAGTGGAAGCAGAGATTTTTTTTTTGTTGGACTGACATACTCCAGAAAATATGACTCAGTATCAGGCCCTTTTTACAAATGTTCTTCCTACCTCAGGAAGTAGAATATCCTCAAGGAAACAAAACATAGGAAGTTCCTTTCTCTATGGAATGAGGTAGATAAACAGTGAAAGAAAATATAAATATTCCTCACCTACAGGGAACAAATGTGTTATATTAATTAATTATTCATTCATTGCTTTTGAAGAAGTTTGCCTTCTTGGTCTTATAAATCTTTATTGGAAACCACTATTCTAGAATTACTATTTCTTTGTGACTATAAAAGTGCCCACTACTTGCCATTGCTAGAACAGAGAAGAAATAGTACTAGAATAAGGGGATCCAGTAAACATAAAAACCCAAGGACATTCCTGGAGGGAAACAGGGAACATTCTGCACCATACCATTGGGAGTCAAAGTTGGGTGGACGTATTTTGGCAGACAGGTTGACCCAGAGCATAAAACCACAACAAGAATCTTGACGCAAAATTACCTGAAGGCAACGGAAGTGTAGGCTGTTGAACCAACCTCAAGAAGAGTACAGGTTTTTGGGTAGGTAATCACCATCTTCTTTGCATGAGGCTGGCGCGTGAAGCTTCCCAGAAGACTTAGTACACTGCTTGAGTTTTAAGAACAAAGATTGAGAATAGGTAAGTAAACAGAATGGAGGCCAACACAAAGAAACTTAATTGTGCTAGACCTAGAAAGTGTTCAGAACTCTTTGATCTGTAGGATTATAATAGTTTGTGCTAGATCCAAGACAAGGGGGCATTATTACATAGTGGACCAGCAATGGCCGTACTTCTGTGAAGGACTGGAGTTCAGCAGGAGCACCGTGTGGCACCAAGGAGCAAAAACAAGAGAGGAAAGTTTAATGATTTTAATTCTTTATGGGCGTTATTTTCAGTTTAAGTGTGGAAGTTATTTAGATCACTATTACGGATTCCATATCCTTTCACAGTTTTGGAAAATCTGAAAAGCATGTCAAGAGTTAGATATTGAGATTTATCTCAGTTTGATATGGGAAAGCTTTATTATGTTTTATTTAAAAAAATAGATGTGTGGAATTTTAACTCTGAATTTTTGTAGCAGGATATGCTTTACATAGCCTGATATATGTTGAGTACTTAATAAAAGTCTACTAATCCATACATACTATCTACCAGAGAATCATTTGGGAAATATGTTGTGTTGTACATCTCATGGAGAAAGCAATTATAGTATGAAAGTGGATTCTAGGATTATTAAAAAAAAAAAAGTATTCCCAGGTTGAGACTAGGGTGGGTGAGGTGAGTGAGACAGCATGCCTCAGGGTGGACAATTTGAGGTGGTACAAAATAAGTACATAATCAATATAGATAAACAATGTTTTTTAAAAATAATGCAAAAACATAATAATAAATAGCAAAATTTTATATAAAAACAGAATTTTACCCTGCATATGCAATAACTGTATCTCACTCACCTCATGTAGTTCCTGTGCTTGTTCCAATGATACTTTATTTACAAGAAGAGAAAAGTAGTTCATGGGTCGTAGCTTCCAATGACTTTTTTAAAATGTTGCATGAAAATATTATCTATATCTATATCTATATATAATATGTATATATCTATGTGTGTGTATATATATACATATATATATGTATGTATATATGTATATACACACACATACATATATATGTCTTGATTCTTAAATTTTGCTGCTCTTTTAAATTTTATGTCCCAAGCCAATTGACTCATTGGTCTTAACCTCCTTCCTTCCTAGAAAATATCAGATTTTTAAAATAAATATAATAATTAAACAAAAAGAAAACCAAAGGAGCCAAAGATGTAAAATTGTAAAATAGAATCATGAAAAGAGAAAAGATAAAATATGATAAGAATTCAAAGGTAAACTAATTAAAGAAACTGAAAAATCATGGAAAATAAAGTTCCCCAAGGGTATGACTGTTTTAAAAGGAAACATGTCCTCGTTTGGATACAAGTGGGCATTGTCTCTGCATCCCCAGCAGGCACCCCTGAGTGCAGGCACTTTCCAGTGTGGAGTTCTGAACTCTGGTCCTGCTCAGTGGCGGGCAGGGTTGTAAGGGAGAAGTAAGTGGGCTCTTTTTCTAAATCACATTATATTTAAAATATGTCATTGTTATTTTGAACAAGGCTGTTAAAATAGTTAAAAAAAATCAGAATTGCAAAAAAAAAATGTGTATTATAAGAATGTTTTTGCAAACCACCGAAAAGTAGGATAGTAAAATCCCAAACAAATGCAGCTAGAGATGTTTAATAAAGATATATTTTTTTTGATAAGGAGTCCATTTTTTAGCTTATAAACAATTTGGATATACTCATTTTGCCTAAAGGGATAAAGCCTAAAACACAAAACCATTAAAGCAATGTTAGCAGAAGGCAGACCACAAAAGTATTAGAGACTTAAGAGAGACAGAAAGAGAAAAAAATATGTTGAAGGCAGGCATCGTACAGGGAAGCTTGCCCCTTCGACCCAGACTAGAAAAATAGTCTGCTTTGCATCTAAACCTATGCACACACAAAAATCAACATGTTTCACTAAACAACATGCTTAGTAGTTGTTTTTTTCTTGCTCTGCTCTTCACTTCTCTTTTCTAAAGGAAATTATTTGTCTAAAGTGATTTACAAACAAATGTATGAAAATATTCGACACAGTTCCAATAGTACCGATGGCATTCTAGAACATGAACATGGCAGAGGATGATATATGACATTTATGAAAGGGAGGCGGAGAGGGAGAGCGAAGAAAGAGAAAAAGAAAAGAAAGTGAGTGCGGGAATGAGTGAGTGAGTGAGTCACTAGAATTTGAACAATATAAGAAGAAAAATCGAAATCTGAGTGAGGTAGTGGTATTCCCTAGATCCTAACACATGATATGTGAAGTCCTCACTAAAAGATAGGAGAAATTTAATGTAATTACAATCAAAATAGGTCTTTACATGAATTATATTGTATTTTATGTAATTATATTTAAATCATCTAGATATGATTTTTATTACATATTAGATATTCAGCCATTCATGGCATAAAGCCATGCGTTAAAGATCAATGTCGTTATCAGTGATCCCTTGAAAAATCATTAAGAGTAAAGACTTTAGTGGGCAAGATGCTGGTGCCAGGTCAAAGAACAAACAAGTAGGATTCCTTACACTAATGGTTCTGTCTTTACTCAGCACCAAAATCACTTGCAAGACTTGTTTAAACACAGACCATTAGGTTCTACCGCTAACATTTCTGATTCAGTAGATCAGACTTGGGGCCTAATTGCTTTCATTTCTAACAAAATAGATATTCCCCAGTTTTCCTGATGCTGCTCCCCTCAGTACCACACATTACTAACCACTATCTCACAGATGATTTATTCACACCAGGTTACATATCACACTTCAGCATGGGTTCACATTTTCTTTACACATTACTCCTACTATTACTATTATTTATAAGTGAGAGCAGAGAAGTATAATGCTGTGACTTGAAGAAGATAACACGGTTAATAAATGAAAAAAAATCTTGAAACTCTGATTTCTGAGGCCAGTGTGTATAGTCTTTCTACCATTTTAAATTTCATAGGAGTGATTATCAGCTCAGGGCATTTAAGAAAGAAGACAGAAGATCCCATTTGGTGAATTAGCTAGGGAATCAGAAACAAATTGATTAAAGGCTTGATAAACAGCAGCAATAACATAGCTGAAAGTGAATCCAATTAAATTTGTAATGACCAGTTTTGCAATGTTTTTCTGCTTCTTTGAGCAATAAATGAAATATCACCATGGGCCACTGCTATTTACAACAGATCTGTGCCCTTCTTTTGGATTAGAATAAAGTCCCAAGTTACTAGCCAAACCTTTGTATCTATTTTATCTATCAGTGATGGGTAAATAAACATTACCTCTATACGGTCTTTGGTATTTGAATCCAGAAATATTTTTATTATAGTTGCATAAACATCTATTTCTCAGTATGTATCAAAATTAATGAAAATTAAATAGTGTTGGCATGCTCGTTACACAAAATAATATGAAAACAGTATTAACCTTGGTTTTGGCTTTTAGTCAAATTAATTTAGATTCTTCATGAATCTGGCAACACAATTTGGAAAGACTAGACTTATGTATCGTTTTTAATTGTGTTAATACTATATAAGTTGCACTCCTAATAAATTTAACTGAAGTTATGGCCAGAGATATTTTCTAAATTGTTCTGCCATTCAGTGGGTAGACATAGCCCATCTTCTGTGAAAATCTGCAAAAACAAACAGTAGGCATCTGTTCTTCCGGAAAAGGCTGAAATGCCATTATTAACAACATTGCGAACATGGAACTCAGTTTTAGGCAAATGGATTTTGGACCCTCTCCAAGGGATTTTATTACTACAAACACCAGAAGTTCCATTCATTGCACTGTTTCACCCAACAAGACTCCGAGAACAGCATTATATGAAAACTTTCTTCCTATAAGTGACTAATTTTATAGCAGCTACAGAAATATGTTTTTCGATTCTTTTCCAGAGGGGAGAATTGGAAAGTCGTTGACTTTGCTGGTTACAGCTATAAACATCTATCAGGAGAGACAAATTGTCTCAACCTGTGGAATATTTCTTGTGACCAATATTCTTGACTATATTTCAAAAAAAAAATGTGAGGACTAGGTTTTCAAAGTAACAACGATTTGCCTTCATATTCCTTTTCTGTGGCTCAAGTCGTAAGTCAAATGTTTTTGAAAAGCTAAAGTCAGTCTTTCTCAATGTTTTGCAGTCGGACCGAAGTGATTAAATCATGAAATCTTCGTGTGATGGACTGAATGAGAACGATTAGATGTCTTTGTTTATGTGTACAATTATAATTGTTAAATACTTTATGAGATTAATTCTTTCCCAGATTACAGGATCTATTTTATAATACTCATGAGATATTTTTAAATTACTAACAAGAAAGTGCATTGTATGCTCTGAGTTGTCTTACATGGTCATGCTTCTGAGCAAACCACGATATTCATGTTCCACTATATTCAGTTGATTCTTCTTTTCCAGGTTGATAATGCTATCTAGTCCTATGTCATTTGATAGATGTTCAAAGATAAATCATTTACCTAGAGGTAACCAGACCATCTATTAAGATGAATAATATTACTCTAAAACAATAGAGTGATATTCATATTTGTAGTTGATTGTAATGATAATTCTGTTATTCAGGTATTGTAATACCTTGCCATCTTCCTCTAAGAAATGAAATATTATGTAGTATAAAAAGAAAAGTAAATATTAATTTGGCATTATTAAAGAAAATAACCAGATATTTTAGTTCACATCTTTTAAAACAGCAATAATTACACAAATTATCTTAATTTTTATGTAGATGCTCAGTTTTTTAATGCAATATTTATCAAGTTCTTTGTACAGATAAGAATTCTGCATATAGAGTTCAGAAGAAAAATAGGAAATTTTTATTTAAAGAAGTTGCCCTAGTGCATTTAAATTCCTTTCCTTTAACAAAAGCTGATAAATTAAAAAATTAACCTCAGTGATTTTGACATCTTTGAAATTGTTCCTCCAAATATTAAGCATCTTAGAGAGTCAACAGGTAAACATGCTTAATTGTGTGGATCTGTCCCTCGCAAAATGGATTGACATTAAGCACTATTTTACTTGTTAGGTTAGTTATTCTATTGCTTTGTAAAAGTAAGAAATCATTGACATATTTGTTCACTTCTACCTCGTTTCCTGTAAACTCTTATGCTTTTTAATATTTCTGTACCATAATTATAGTGGGATATGGGGAGAAAAGATAGTTAATGTCTCTTCATAAGCCATCTGTTTCTTAACCCTTATGCTGTTATTTTAAAATACGTCTTAACTGTTCACCTCTTAGCTATGTACTCTACGTATGTAGATACACTGCATAACTCCACTGACTTTCAGAAAATCCTGTGTCTCAAGTTCATGCTTATTGTCCCACTTCCATCCCACATTATTCCTGTTTCTGAAACAAAGCAAAAAATATCCAGAAGTATTCTTTATATTTTTCCCTGATGTGCTTATTGCAAATCCAATAACGCAATAACTGGCCTGTAGATTATCTCTCAATGCAAACAATTAGGAATCTGGACAAATGTTTGAAATGGTGGGATTACAGTTTTATATTTTTAGAGGGAATGAGGCAAGCCCCACAGTGGGTCCACCCTTCCGTCTGGAGGAAGGCAAATTCTGGATTACACAGCAAGAAGAGAATAGCAGGATGTGTGAAGTAATTATCAGAAAGAAGAGAGCTTGGAGAAAAATAGTATAGTAGTTCGTTTTTTTTTCCTTGGCTGAATATTAACCTATATACAAATAGGGTGAAATTGCACAAAGTCAAGAAAACCAATTGCAAGCAGTTATAAGAGTGTTGATTCCCAGCCCACACATAGGGGTGAAATTCAAATTTTGTCCAGAGAGAGTAAAGAAACATTGAACATTTGGACAATCAGTAGAAAACTTTGAGGGGCCAACACTGTGTAGTAGCGCTGTATATACTTTGAGTAAAGCCTATCCCAGACCTGCCGTAACAAAACTTAAAAAATATATGTGTGTGTGTGTATATTTCATATGTATATATATATGAAGGCCTCTTTATATAACTTCTTCCAAAGCAAACTACAATACTTTTTAAAGGCAATCTGTAAAATACTCAACATGGCCTATACAATGTCTTGGATCTAATAAAACAATTACTAGCCATGCGAATAAGCAGAATTTATGAATCACATAAGGAAAAACATAACACAAAAGAGAAATGTAAATAGAAACCAGATGGAACTTCTGTGATAAATATATCTAAATTAAAATATTTTCTGTCTGAGGTTAGCATCTGATTAGGCACTGAAAGTCAAATTAGCAGTAAACTCAAAGAAATAACAATTGAGAATACCCGTGTAGTTAGGGCTGCCATGCAAAATACTTTATAGACTGGTGGCTTGAACAACAGAAATATATTTTGCCACAATTTTGGAAGCTAGAATTCTGAGATCAAGGTGCCAGCAAGGTCAAGTTCTAATGACAGCTCTCTTCTTGCAGGAGGCCACCTTCTTGGTATGTACTCACCTGGCCTTTTCTCTGTGCTCACATGGAGAGAGGCTGTGAATAAATTCTCTGGCATCTCTTCTTTTAAGGAAACCATTTCTAATCAGAGTCTCATCCTTTTGACTTCATTAAACCTTACTTACTTCCTTATAGGCCATATCTCAAAATATAGTCACATTGGAGTTTAGAGTTTCAGCAGGTAAGCTGAAGCACAAAGAGAAATATAAAAAAAGAAAAAAGTAGAAAAATAAAGCTTCAGTGACCTATAGGACAATTGCAAGATTCTAAAATAACTGGATATCTATTTGGGAAAAAAAAGTCAACATAAAAAAAAAAAACCTACATCCTTACCTCACATCAAACATGAGAATTAAGTGAAAATGGATCATAGATCTAAACATAAAAGTTAAAAATATAAAACATTTAGATGAAAATGTAGGAGAAACTCTTATACTTTAGGCAAAGATTTCTTAAGATACAAAAGGCACAAAACTAAAAATCATAAATTGAGCATCAAGTTTAAAATCTTCTGGTCTCTATAATAAAGCATTCATCATTAAATGCATAGGAAAGACAAACCACAACCTAGGAGAAAATATTAGCAATACATAAAGCAGGTAAGGATCTTATATCTAGAATTTATAAAGAAATAATCCAATTAAGAAAATAGGCACACAATTTAAACGAATATGCCTCAAAACAATAAACATCTTCAAAGATGGTTAGCATCTTTATGATAGATTACAGCTATATAAGCCCATTAGAATGGCTAAAGTTATCAATGCTGACTGCTCTTGAGAATCATAAAAAGGTACAAACACTTTAGAAAACAGAATTAACTTTGGAAAATACATCTCCCAGAATTCTCAAGCCTAGGTATTTTTACAAAAAAAATGTAAATGTCCACAAAGACCTGCAAAATGGAGTCTATAGCAGGTTTATTCATAATAGCCTAAAACTGGATATAATTTAAATGTTCAACAGCAGATGAAAACATTATGATATATTCGTGATGGAATATTATTTAACATTATAAAGAAACAAACTATTGTTATACATAAGTGGAGGAATCTCAAAAAAAAAAAATAGACTGAACAAAACAAGCCAGAAGGAAATAATACATAATGTACAATTCCATTGATATGTAATTCTACATCGGGCAACATTAATCTTTAGTGACAGAAAATACATCAGTGTTTCGGACTTGGGAGAGAGGTGACTAAAAAGATACATAAGAGAACACTTCTAGGTGATGGAAAATTTTAAATTGCATTTTGGTGGTGTTTACATGCCTGTATATATTGGTCAAGTCTCATAGAACTGTACTCTTTGCATGGTGCAATTTATTATATATAAATAAATTACAGTAAGTTTAAAATTTTAAATACATGTATTGATTTCTAGAAATATTTCTGAATCTGTCAGCTTTCAACATATAAAAACATATGTAATTGTAGGAGATATCAAATTTATGAAGCGTGTAAATAAAATAGTGCATAAGGGCAGAGCGAGGCTGCCCAATTTGGTTGCCACTAGCCACAAGTGACCAATAAAACCTTAAAATGTGATTATTCCATACTGATATGTGCTTTAATTGTAAAGGTATCATATTTCTAAGACCCAGTGCAAAGAATGTATAAATATCTCATTAATAACACTTTATATTGATTGCACATTGAAATGATAATAATTTGAGTATGTTATGTAAATTAAAATATTCCAGTCAATTATTATTCAATACAATACATATTTGGTATATCATGTGCAGTATATCATATGCATTAAATATATTATTTCATCTGTTTCCTTCAGATTGTACTTTAGGATTATGTTTGGATTACTCTTTGGATTATGTTTTTAACCAAATAACTAACCATACATTTAGAAAAATGTATCTACTAAGAAGATAACCATGATGTCCCCAATGTCACCTTCTAGAGAAGGCCCTGAAACAGTTTCAGAAATTAGATTCTAAGGTAGCATTTTTCAAGCGTTTGGTAATTATGAAGGCATTGGGATTTAGCTTAAAGTGTAGTTTTGCTAATGTGTGCTGTGAAAGTTCAGAGAAGGGTCCTTAAAATATATACATTCTTTCCTTGACACAAGTCAAGAGTCCTTAGGATTTTCTGCAGTACTGTGTTTCTTCTATAACAAAATAGGCATCTGAATTATTTCATAGTAGGTATCTCATACAGACATGCTGGAATTCAAACTCAGAAGGTCGAGAATCACTCTAATGTCTTGGATGAATACTAACCATTGATTTGATTAAATTCCTATGCTCTGCTTTTCTGCTCAGATTGTTCTTCAAATGCCAAAACAGCTTTGTTAGAAATAAGAACGGAGAATGAATTCAAGTGTATTGATTCTCTTCTGATCTCAGTTGTGCGCTTCTAACCAGAAGCACTTTTTAATTTCTAAAAGTAGTTAAGTATCATCTCTGAATGAGAATTTTAAAGATCATTGTTACATCTACTCAAATTGCAAAATACACAAGAAATGAACTTTCTCTACATAATGATATTTCCATTATATCATTTATTTGTATAAATTATCAACAAGGAATTAATTTCTAAAGGACTTCACAATTAGAACAGCGGTCCCCAACCTTTTTGGCACCAGGGACCGGTGCTCTTATGAGAATCTAATGTCTAATGATCTGAGGTGGAGCTGAGGCTGTGATGCTAGTGCCAGGGAGCGGCTGCAAATATAGATGAAGCTTCGCTCGTTCTTCTGCCAATCACTTCCTGCTATGTGGCACTGTTCCCAACAGGCCACAGACTGGTGCTAGTCCCCAGCCCAGGGCCTGGGGACCCCTTTCTTAGAAGACAGTGCAAATATGTTTTTTGTTATACTGTTATAGTACTATCAAAATTGAACTTACTGTACAATGTAGATAGAATTATAAGTAATAAAAGATACAAGTAACAAATATGTTATGACTTTAACATCATCCTGTTTAACATACATGCATCTAGAATTGTACATATAACAATTCAAATAAAAAGTGTCACAGATTTCAGCATATATACACAATCTACAGAACTCAGAGGAATAATCAAACAATTGCTAACTTTACTGTGATTCTTTTAACACTGAACAGCCATCCAACTGATGAATTCTTACAGTCTCCCAGGCCTTATTCCATCTGGGTGTTTGTGAAAACAGAACAACCCCAGAATACATATAATGGAAATGAAACTGAATATAAATTGCTGATATTTTTACTATGACACTAACCAGTTGGGAGATATTAAATTTTTTGCAACTTCTTTATATTTGCCAGACTTTCTAAATCTGTGGAAATATTTTGGAATTATTATAACTTGAAATGGTAAGTAGAAAGGCAGTAGAAGTTCTAAAGCCAGAATGATTAGATTTGAATACCGTGTATACATCTGAGTAGATTTTAAATTTAAGAAGTCTCAATCTTTCTGTGCCTCCGTTTCTTTATAAAACAATGATGATGATAAAATCCTTGGGGAATTACTTTAGAATTAAAAAGAAAACAGACAGCACTTAAAATATTGCCTGTGTTTTAATTGTCTTAAGGCATTTGTGATTCTTTTACAATTATTAAAGGCAATTTGATGAAATTAATTTTCAGTATTATCATTAAATTTTCTTATGAACTTTCTAGTATGTAAAGCCTCCCTTTTAGATCTATAGGCATAATTTTATTATTAAATGAGTTGTTAGAAAAACTGTGATAAATATTATTTTCTTTTTTTGCATAAATCAAGACTTGCAATACATGGCAGTGAGAAGTTGAAAGATATAAGACATCACTTTTTTTGTCAATAATGCTGTGGATGAATGATGACCACAAAATATTCTTCCTTCCCATGAAGGGGCGGGTCTATTCCTCCTTCTCTTGAATGTGGATTGGTCTGTGACTCCTTTGATTGATATAGCAGGAGTGGCATGTTACAGTCTTTAAGAACTGTCAACTATTCTGCATAGTTGGGAGACCCCGTGGAGAGGTTCTCAGATTGACCCAGAGTGGGAAAGGCATCTAGTTAAAGCCCAGTTGTTAGCCTTCTAACTAAGGCATCAGGCATATGAATAAAAGCTCACTTGGACCTCTCAGATCAGTCCAGATGCCAGCTGAATACCACTAAGTGACTCTAGACAGTGTAACATGGAACAGAAAAATCACCTGGCTGAAATTTGTCTGAATTTCTGACCCTCCAAAATATGAAATATAATAGTAGCTATATTTAAATTAATTGAGACTTAAATTATCAACAGACCTTACAATCTAAAATATGATCTATAAAAAAGTGAAGATGTCATACATACTCATAATAGTTATGTATATTTATTAAAAATCCCAGTTTTTGGTCATGGAATAATAGAAATAATATCTTGAAAACATACACATTTTTAAAAATATATCAAATATTTTATAAATATCAAAGTTACCTTTTTAAGAAATTAAAGTTTTTCTAATATGTTATATAGAAGAAATTATCAATGAATTTTTTAATGAATACAGTTAATTCAAATATATCTTTTTGGTGATTATTAGCATGAAATACCCACAAGGATTTCTGTCATTAACAATCCATTCCTACTAATTTTGATAATAATAAAACTTTGGTATCAATTTCCTTTTCATCTATGTAATGAGGAGTAAATTAAAGGATAGAGACTGAAATTTTTAATTTTTTTTCTGTTTATTTGGATCAAAAGGAAAACAATTGCTTGATTTATTTGTTCTCATTCAACAAATGTGGTAACCATGTATTTTGGGGCATGTTTGACGGAAAACATCTAAGCCTTACTCTACTCTTAAGTCTTATCATATAAATGCAGTTACTAAGTTATAGGTCAGGGTCTGGTTATTAGATTTATGTAAGCTAGTGTCAAAATAAATACCTAGTTCTAGCTTACAGTAGTATATATAGACCAAAGCAGGCGGAGCTAGGTTAAGAGACTAACTCTATCTATACACAAAATAATACATAGATGGTGCATATGTATGTATATGCACATACTTATATTACACACATTAAAACATACTATTTCATGTTTATAGATGACTTTATGTGTCTGTGCATGTGTGTGTGTGTGTGTGTGTGTGTGTGTGTGTGTGTGTGTGTGTGTGATAAGAGCCCAGGAAGTTCAGTTTTTACTTTGCAAGAAACAAAGGTCATTAAACTTCAAAGTGAACATTTCATTTTGTGGTTAAAACAAAAACACTGACTTTAAACCAGATTTGTACATTATTCAGAATAATGTAAATGTTAACTATATGCAAATTGGACATATAGTAGAAACAACATTTGGAGAAATAATTCTGAAGAACTCTAAGAGGAATCCCTTGTACATCCAATATTGATTACTAGAGAACTTTAGAAAACATTAAGGAAAGGTTGAAATTCAGCAAGACTTCAAATTTATTGTAAATACCAGGTAAAATTTTATTAGAATGGCCTTACGTACTGTGAGGTTTTTTGGATAAAGTTTGCTCAGAGAAAGGAGTCACTTTGCTTATTCCATTGCTTTGTATGTATTTCATTGTATGTATGTATTCCATTGCTTTGTATGTATTTCAAATTTCTTGCAGTTTTTATAATGCCAGCAATAATGTTTATATGCCTTATACAATTTGAAGCAGTATGTAAAAGTCTGCATATGATATATGGCTTATTTGAGATCATTAAGCTAGGCATTAGGCCCAATTTTTGTCTTTTCAATAACACACAAGACTGTCAATGTTCTGTGGTAGAAAACCCTCTCTCAACCCTGCCAGTGCGTGAGTGGATGAGTGCAGAATGCACAAGGTGTAACTGTATTCCTTTCTGTTCAACTTAAGATATAATATAGAAGAAAACACAAATTCTATTGAATGGAAAACTAAAATCTACTTACTTATTTATATTTCGATTATTCACAGCCTTCAGGTTTTTTTTTTTTTTTTAACACTTATAGCAGCTGACTTACTACAACTTATAATTCTCCTGACTTTGAAGTTAGGACCTGTTAACTAAAACATTGTACAAATCTGTTTAAAAAAAATACAGTCAGGGTAGATGAGCATGACAACAGGTTGTTTCATGAGCATCTAAATTTGGAAAACATTTTGTTAAATAGTTTGTTGAGTGTGTAACTCTTCTACACAGATATTAGATTTTAGTATACTAATATGCTTGGTAAATTGTCAAGAGATAGATATAATTTTCGGTTTTCCAATCATATTTGTGTGATTCCTCCACAACCACTATCATCATCATCATTTTTTCTTAGCATATTTTGCAGAACTAATGTACTGAAATGTGTTTTGGAAAATGGTACGTGGATTTCTCAGATCTCTTCTGATTTTAAACTAGTCAGCATTGTTAACAGCTATAAGAACATGATGAAGGTTTCATAATTGTTCATTGATCAGAAAATAAAAACCTGCCATAAAACAAAATGCTTCTATTCAGTTATTTGCTTTTAGAATGGCTGTGTGTGATAAGCTAATTTCATCATATATAGGGAGAGGAAGTAATTTAGAATTCTGAAATGTATACTTGGTAAACCCCAAGGGGAGGGATTTAACTCAATAATTCTAGGTTTCCAGTCAAGTAGATCCCTTTTAATTAATGTTTTGTTCTTCTATTTTCTGTTTACCCTACTTTCTTCTCAAAAAGTGCCTCTAAATTTAATATTTCAGTTGCATGTTATTTAAGGACATTATATATATATATATATATATATATATATATATATATATATATATATATATAATCTTTATGAGAATTTTCCTGATCTATTTATTAAGAAGTGATATTTTTACCTATTTTTTGAAGTGAACTTATTTTCTTAAAATAGGTAAACGCTTTAGCTTCTGTTTCTGATGATCTCACCTAGAAGGTGAGTAAAGGAATGCCAATATCATCTTAGGCACAGATAAATTTCAACAAAAACCATTTCAGTTTAGAAACAAAAAGAAAAATATACTAAATATATTTAGTGATGCCACTCTATTTTGCTAACATGTTATAATTAGGATTAATTTTGTACTAGAGTTTTCTTGTTATAAAAACCTTTTAATGTTAAAGAATTACTGATTTTATCTTTAAGCATTATAAAAATTTTGACTGAAAAGTTTGTTTATACACATAGATACACATACTCGCACAGTCTGTTCCTCTGAGTGTGCTTTCATGGTAAATAAGCCAGAAAGAAGTCTTTCTGGGCTCCTGCAGAGAGGATATCACTGGGGGAAGTAATAAACCAGTGGCTCCCTCTGACTGACAGGAGCCTTTCAACACTATAAGAGGGATGAGCTCTGGCCAGGAAATGGAACCGCTATAGGGAGCACCACGTATATTTTGATGGTGAAAGTCAGTCTAACTCAATCACCACGAAGCCTGTTCCTGAAGAAGTGAGTTCCAGCAGCAAAGTTTTTTTCTCCAAGACATGTCTTTGATTTAACATTATTAACATTTTTTTCCCCCCCACAGATCTCAGTTCCAGGGAACATGGCAGTCAATCCTGAGGATCTCCTGCCTTTGGAGCAAGAAGTCAAGAATAAAAGAGACAGGTATGTGTTCACACTTTTATCTTTTCCTTCCACACCAAGGTAGAGACCAGACTTTTATTTTGTAAGGGCCAAGCTTTGAGTGCTCAATTTGACAGGCTTAAAGAAAAGTTAATGAATGAATCTTCTGAAATAATTTATTTATTCGGTTAAAGAATCTGTCATTTCTTGCCAAGTAAATTCATGTGTTTTGTTTACTGTCAGTATTTCATGAGTCTTTGATTGTTTGGTTGATATTTATCTTGGTATGTGCCTTTGTTTGAGCAACAAATTCCATAAAACTTTTCTAGTTAGCTCTCTAGGTCTGGTATTTCAATAGATTATATTTTTATCTTATGCTCCTGGGAGCTGATATTTACAAGATCTGAAGCCTAGGTAGAAATGATTTTTGTGGAAGAACCCTAAAATCTGGGTCCCCTTTTAACACCACTGGAAGGATTTAAATTTATGAAGACTCATTTGTTTCTTTTTCGGGAGACAGTAGCTAAAAATGTTTTTCAAAAATAGCAGACATTTAAAGTATAATTGTTAAATGTTTGTATTTCAGACTTAAGTATGTAGAAGTATTATAAACAGATATCTAAACAATCTGTATGTTTACATTAATGTAACAAATTATATATTCACATAATACCTTCAAAATTGCTAACTTTATTTCAATGTTATATGATCTTTTTTTATATATATATGTTGTCCAAAGTAACTGTATTTCTCTTTTGTTGTTCTCTGTTCATGGTCTCTGTTTACTTTTACATTTTAGCTTTTACTCTTTGTTGTCACTTTTCTTTTAAGATAAAAGTAAGGAATTATTTTTAAGCTTGACCTTCAACTATTACTACTTCAGATTTATCTTTGATGGGTATATTGCGTAAACTAAATCATTATACTTAAAGGATTCTGAAAAGTTTTCCAATCGAGAGTTGAATTAGTCAGAATTGCACATACAGAGAAAATTCTATGTTATTTCAATAGTATAATGATGGGCTGAGACTAATGGCTAAAACTACAGTTAGTGACATTTACCCTTGGATTTTTAATGTAATATATAAGCAATTCAGGGGAAATTGTTGCTATTCTAAATAGGAACCAAAATATCAAGAGATTCGATTTGGGTTAAAAGAAAAAAAAAATAAATCAAAAGAGAAAAACTGAGATGGAGGAGAGTTAGTGTATTCAGTATTTGGTTTAATTCCATATTCATTTCCACATGTTCACTTGAGAGGATCACAGAGAGCCAAGAATACAAAATGCCATATTTCCCCTAATTGCTTAGGCATGGTTTTCAAGGCACAAACTATTTTACCCACCAATTTGAATGAGAATATGGGCATCAATTTCTTTGGAAATCTTCATCATCCTCTAATAGCTGAATATTTAGAAAATAACTGTTCCAACCTGTAGAGCTATTGGAATTTCATGAAACTCTTCAACCTCGAAAACTTGCAGTCTTACTAAACAACTTGGACTTGTTTAAAATATTTAAAGCAAGATGGGTATTGCTATTTACTAGAAAAAAATGTGAAGTGATTCAAGTAAACATTTCTAAAGTTCTGTACATATAAAATTACAGTTCTACAGATGCTAACTTAGATGAGTAGAAATTAATTTCTTTTTTCCTTGATTATGATGACTTTAATTAAATATTTTCTATTATAAATAAATTATCAAGGCAGCCCAGATGATAAGAGCTTAAAAGAAACAAGGGGAGATTATATATGAGGATTAAGCAGGGCCTGTAATGAAAACTTTAATATATTTTTCTTCGTTTATTTATTGTTTTATAAAAGAATATTATAGGCATAATTCTGAATGTGTTATTTACAGAGACATTTCTATTTACTAAAGAAACATAAAGAAGAATACCCAGATTTCCCAATAATATATATAATTGTTTCCCAATAATACAATATCACAGTGTTAGGACAGAAATACTATGTTATTTCCAAGATGGCATGATACTCCAATTCCCACCTACACCCGATTGCTGAGGATTGCTCCATTCTTCTACCTCTCAGTATTCCAACAGCACAATCTTGGCATTATAGTACGTTCCATTAGGTTAAAACTTAACAGAAACTATCAAAGGGACATATGTGTTTTGGTAGCTGTGCTGGGCATTATGGGTGGTTCAGACACAGAGAAACTTCCTGCTGATAAATAGGTAAAGAATTGAGACTAGAAACTAATTGAAAGAACACAGGCCGAAAATCAGAAATAAAACCCCAAACCGGATTGTTCTAACTCAGAATTCCCTGATTAGTTACTTAGATTTCATCGTTTTACTTTTTTTTTTAATTGATTTATAAAATGATTGGCTCAAATCGTGCAGTTTTAACATACTTTCTGACTCTGGAGTAAAATAATGATATCTATTTCAATGAAATAAATCATAAAAAATAATATTCCCTGAATGTTTGTTCAAAAAAATGTACATAGTGGTTCATCTTGAGAGACAAAAACTAATATTTGAGTGCCTCCTATGAGCCAAGCATTAGTTAGATGTTTTCACTGATCTCATGAGATATTCATAAGAAACGGGAAAGATAGTGTTTTAAAACCTTGTGAAAAATAACAAATAGTGTTTTTCTCTGATTTAAGTCTAAAAGGATTATTTTTAAAACAGAGATAAAAGTTTCTTGTCACGAAGATACTTTTAAAGAGGTTATTTTGTTATTCCTTTTATTTTCTACCTAAGACAGTGTTAAACAATATTTAAATGTTACCTGCAGCTTTCTGCTTAAGATGTTTCTCTTTTGGTTCCAAATATCTAACTACATATTCAAGACCCATGGCAAACTCTATGGAGGCTGCTTAGGAATTTTTAAAGCAGCAAGGTGATTTAACTGTTATTACCTCAACTAAGGGAGAAAGACTGGGCCAAAGTGATAAATATTCATCACTTCTTCATTCAAGGCTAAGGATCCTTATTTCCTCTTCTTCCCAATTATTTAATAGAAACAATGAAATTGCATGCAAGCACAAATATCGCACCAAGTTATTCTCATAGGTATTTCAATAAGGATGACATATTGGAAAGTAATAGAAGGAGTCCTCCAGTAAATGTACCTGGCTTTGCAAACAGCAGTTAAATTAGACTATTTCTATCACTTAAGGAACACAATTGTTTGTAACATGGCACATATTTTTTAAAACTTAAATATGTAAAGGGGCATTTTTTTTTTCTACAAATAGGTCTTAATATTTCTACAGACCAGCCAAGGTTATCAAGGCTGAGTCACATCATGAGGTATGTCTAAGGTGACAAATTTGAATCATATGGAGACATACAATAATTTCTTTTCTTTTTTACTATGAAGCTGACCTAAGAGTCAGATTTTCACAAATGAAAGAGACAAAATAAAATAAGAAAGGGAAAGGCATATCTGTAAGCTTTTATACACTGTATAAACAGTATGTAACATTTGCATGTAAAAATCTGAATTAATTAACCTTCTTAAAATATTTTGTTGTATAAAAAATAAATTGAAAACAAACTTCATATAATTTTTTAAAAATCAAAAGTCTCTTTGTTATTTCACAGGTTGAAAGGGGTTTCATACATGTCCATGCTTTGCTAAGTTGAATATACATTACCATTTCTGTTGATTTACTCCCAGCGTTCATCCAGCCCAGCTCCACAAGCCCCGAGTTGTCAGGGAGACAGAGTGCCGGCCCTTGTCCAGGGCAGGTCTCTCACTGCTGTTTCTCTAACTAAGAATAGGAGCACCACTCAAATGAGAGGACCTTGCCAACATTTGATGAAAATTGCAATGACTGTATTATACACTCATAATTGAACTTTCAAAATCTAATTGCTAGAAAATGCTTTTGCTTAAATCTGATAGCATAATTAAATTACTTTAGCTCCAGTTATAGGGTACAGATGTACGTGTGTATGTGTGTGAATGTGTGATTTTAAGTGTCAAAATGCAAGCTGTAGTATAGCAGTAATATACTAACAAGATAAATTAAGTACTGAGTGTTTATCATTAGGTTTATGTATGTTTGTCATGAATTTACAGTAAAGATTATGCATATAATTTATCAAAAATAAAAGTTAAAATCAAACATTGATAATGAAAAAAGAATCACCTAAAAATATTTCTATAGATTTCCTCAAATTAAATTTCAAAAAGCAGAGCAATTTTTAAAATGCATCATTTATGAAAAATAACAAAAGTTATTTTACTGGAAATTGGGAAACAAGATAGTCAAAGTTGAATATATTTTACCTCATTTAATAATCTACACATATAAAATATTAGATGGCATCTCAGTATTAGGTTTTGAATTAAAACGTTCGATATGAAATAACTATTCCATTTAAATATATATGCATATGTATGTGTATACATACATATATGTATATATATGTGTGTATATATGTATGTATACACATCCATATGTATATATAGTGGCTGGGGAAATGCTTTAGAGAAAGACATGAAATATATCTGGAGATATTTGGTTATAGACACAGCAGAGCAATGTATAGGAATTGTTTATTATAATAAAAAAATGCTCTAATAAAGATGTCAGTTCTCTCCTTCAGCCTAACATCTTCAAGAGCATATCAGTTTCAAAGCCCAGTTGAAAGCCTTTAAATTCTAATACTAAAAAGAATGGGTAATTTAAGCAACAAATATTCCAAAGAACATGAAAGATTTTTTTTTAAATGCTTTCTTTATGTTCATTCTTTTCTCTCCGAGGATCAGCTCTTTGCTTACTTCAAAGTAAGATTTAGTGGTTACACTAACTCAGCTGGAAACTGATTAATATTTTGGTCTGCGCCTTCATCCTTGAAGTTTTATTTTTAATTTTCTAGTCTCCTTCCATTTGTAACAATTGGAGAGGAGAAGGTACACATGGCTCTTTTGCCGACAGCCACTTTGATAAATGCTGCAGTAATTATTACCTGTGGCACAGGAATGTGGCCTGGGCATGCCACAAACATGTGGACTCTATTTAGAAAGAGGCCTGCACTTCATCTATGGAAATACAATGTCATATTAAGGAATTAATGCATGATGAATAAAACCCAGCATTCACCTGAGTGAAATTCAGTTTTTTTTTTTTTTTTATAAATAGTCACTATTTTGACTCAGTAAAGGATTAAAGGAAGACTAGAATGATTGCTGTAATAAAACATATTGTTGAAGTGCATTGTAAAATATAATGAAGAAATTTAACATTTTTTTCCTGCTTTTTTGTACCCATGAAAGTTACTCAGATTTCCCCCATTAGAAAACTTTATGTCAGTGACTAACATGTGGTTAGCTGTATTCTAAATTGCTATTGACTGTTATTTCTATTTTTTAGCCACAACGTTTGGTTATATTTCTAATTTTACACAAGTTTTTTTTTATTCTTTTTTTAATGTATTTATTCCATTATGCCAATTATTGGGTAGTCAAATCATTACACAGAGAAATGCATTTTTTTTTAAATTATCAGTAAATAATGGTGGGTGGCATTGCTGGAAAATAAACATAATCAGGAACATTTCAGTTAAGTGGTCATTTTTATATGACAAATGTCAAGCCCCATGCAGAAGAAATTTAGGAAACATTGCATGGTGGAAAAGTCAAAAGACAGTTTCACAAAAATACCTTGTATGTGTATGTTTGTGTGTGTGTGTGTGTGTGTGTGTGTGTGTGTGTGTGTGTATATATTTTTTAGATACCATTGTTTGTTTATTTAAATTTATTGGGGTAATATTGATTAATAAAATTATATAGGTTTCAAGTGTACAGTTCAGTAATACATCACCTGTATGTAGCATTGCATGTTCACCACCCAAAGTCAGATCTCCATCTGTCACTGTATGTTCAGAGGTGAGGAGGTAGATAAGAGTGAAGTGGGATACGTTGTCAGATATATGGTGTACTTAAAAAAAAAAGCCCTGAAAAAGCCTGTATAACAAACTAAAATGGCTAGAGGCCACTTAAATATACTAGTGTTTTTAAGTATGGTATCTTTTATATATTCTAAATAAAACTAAAATGGCAATGAAGTGATTAAAGAAAGCATTATAAACTAGAGTTGTTTTTTTTTTAATTTTAGAAAGCCTAAGGGAATTAGCTGAATACTATAAGAGAAATGATAAAGTGGCCATATCCTCAAAGAAGAGTGCAATGACAGTAGAAAAAAAGTAGTTAAAATTGAACTTTAAGTGCAGATCATAAGGGAATATTTATAGTTTATGGAAAGAAAGGCGAGATGAGTTAGATAAGCTTTGGGGTACATGTGTGGACTTCAAAAGTGAAGTCGGACTTGGAGTTAACAAATTTTTGAAATGTTTGATGAGTGATATTTAAAGCACAACATTATTTGAGTTAACGTGCTTAGTTGCACACAGGAAAAACCTGGAAGCTTTCTAAGAGCTTTAGATTTTTCCAAATTAAGAGGGCTGAGAGAGCAGAGGGGACTAAGAAAGTAAATAATGAGGTGGGGAGTGAAATTAAGTAAAGAAGAACCTCATTTACTATGTCAAATCCGTCTGATAAATCCAGGAAGATAAGAATGAAAAGTGAATGTTTAACTATTGGATGCCCCTAAATGGATGACATGGACAGAAATGGTGAAGTGGAAATTAAGAACAAAGCCTAAATATAAAGGACCCAAGCCACAATAACAAAAAAAGGAATTAGGGACATGTTTATGTAACTCTTCCTATCACATTTGTTTAGAAAGGAACAAATAAATAGAGTAATCGTTGGAGGACAGTGGGGTAAAAGGTAGACTTTTTTAAAGATGAGAAATATTACATCAAGTTTGATGCCAATGGAAACAAATCTAGTAGAGAGGAGACAAATAATACAAAAGTACAAGAGATAGATGCAATAATTATTCAAGTGATGTCCTGAATAAATGGAAAAGAATTGATGGGGTTATGAGCACGAGTGGAGGGTTTGGTGCTAGACTGGAACATAAACTCTTCACCTAAAATAAATCAGTAAATCCATTCATTCATTCAGCATTCTTACTGGTTGCTATTATTTGTGTTATTATTGTATTAGACAATAAGGATATAAGTATGCATAAAATAGGGTCTTCATAATGGAAATTAAAGTCCTCTGGTGGAGTTAGGAATAACATAATACATTCTAATAAATTTTGATTTAAAACAAACTGTACTAGAGGTCAAATACAGTGCTATTATGACAAAAATAAAGGTGTACAGTTCAGGAGAATGGGTGAATGCTGATGAAGGAAGTTTTCAAAAATATTACAGAAAGTGGTGAGAAGTATAAATCCAAGTTTCAATGCTGTCTAAATTAGAATGAAAGGTGGAGAAAGACTTGTAAGCACAAGATATAGTAAATTCGAAGTCAGAGAGCTCTTGCTGGTTTAATGAATCTATGAATGATGTAAATAGTTTATAGTACATTTTTGGTAATTTAGCAAGAGAGTGGCTGTCAGTCACATTCAGGATTCTGTGTACCATGCTTAAAATTAATTTTATCCCGAGTCCTTTTGGGCTGAAATATATGGGAGATTAAGGATGGCTGCCATGTTTCTTAGTTCAGTGACTAGCTGCATAAAAATTAAATTACTAGTGTAGGAATTACAGAATAGAAGGTTAGAGTATGGGTATAAACTCAGATTGTACGTACTGAGTTTGGGTGCCGGTGTGAGTTCCTCTCTCTTGGAAAGCATTTTTATATGTAAATGTCTGAAAGAAATTACAGATATGCCTTTGGGCATACAGATCAGTATATAATCAAGAGAAGGGGCTGAGGTAAGTTTTACAGTGTTAAAACCTTGTACAGTTTCAGAGGCCTTCACAAATAAAAAAATTTAAATATGATATTTGATTATATGAATGGCGCTTATGATGGGTTCTGAAGTTTATACTTTTTTAGTACCCTAGTATATCTGAACAAAAGTTGCTGGAAGAAAAATAAAGCTATGGATGTATATAAAAATAGGTTTGAGAAAGGAGGGAGAAGGAAAGAATTTTAAAAAATTAAGAATAAACAGAGTAAAAGGAGCTGAAGAAAAACACTGAGAAAAGCAGCTAAACAGGAAATGAAACAAAGAATTTGAGTAAGGAGAGAATTTCTACATGAATGAAATTATGAGTATTTATATTGTATTAAATAGTATAGAGCCTTAAAATATATGAGTAATTTTTAGTTGCAATCAATTTCTTAGATTTTTTTGCATGTATATAAATAAGTTGTTACAAGAAGATTTGATGAAAAGTACTTATTATTTTTAAATAAAACTACACAACTTTCTGAAAGATGAATTTTATTTTGGGGCAAAACATTTTTTAGACAAAGAATCACAAAAAGTAACATACTCAAAACACATGATCTCTGAACCCTAAGTTCATATCTAAAATTTGAAGTATTTTCATAGACACAGGCAGCAACATCAGACAAAAATTTTAATTTTTTTTAAACTTGACACAGTGTAAGTAGGCTTCCTGATAATGATTGTTTTCAGTTGGGTGCCGTGAAAATACTAGTGCAACTTAAGTGAGGCTGTTCAAATACTATATTCATAGCACCTCATTATACTTGGCATAAAAATATCTACTACCTTTTGAATGTCTCAAAAATGATTTCAAATAATAAAGTTAAGTAATCATCAGAAACTGATTTTTTTATTTGAAAGTTTAATTTCCTTTCTATCTGTCATTTTATCTGCCATTAATTGATATACTAAAGCATGTTTTAGTAGACTGTAAAATAAGATAAAAATTCTTACATCTTGACTGTGTGTGTTCGCATGTGCACATATGTGTGTGCTTGTGAATGTGTGTGTGATTCTGTAAAAAGGTAAAAGGTTTTCTTGCATATACCAAAACAGCCTCATTCTTTTCAGACTGCTTCCTTTTCCATAAATACAAAAGTAGCATTTAACTTATTGTACTCGAGCTTATTTTATAAGCAATAGAAAAGCAGCAGGGAAAATGATTTTGTTACTTTTAGCATGGTTAGGTAATTAAAATTTTCTGGATTAGAGATATTTGAGTGTTTTCTATGTTGTTGATGAGAGTTCTTACTAATGATATTAGTGCCGTAATTTTCCAATTTCAAATGTTAAGTATTTTTGTGTGGTTAAGTGATTTTTTGAGTCATATAGAAAAATTAAGTATGAAATTGATGCTATGAACATCTGCAGGAAATTTTGTTCTTGTATTTACAGCTACTAAACACTTTTGTAGTATTTCCCTTCCTTTTTTTTTTTTTTATTTTTTGTTTTTGTTTTTGTTTTTGTTTTTTTTGCCAAAGCGATATTTGGGAAGGTATTATAAGGAGCACCAAGTGGCAGCTCTTCCCCATTATCATAGAAACAGGAAAGGACAATTATACCAAAAAGAATACCAAAAAAGTAATAGATGAAAAACACAGCTGGGTCATAGAAATTGATGTTATGGTTGAAGCAATGCTGAGAGGTCAAATATTTCTTCTTGGTCAGGAAATACTTCATGTTTAAACCTCCAAGCTTTTTCATACCTTGATGGATATTATAAAATTCTGAGGTATATTTACTTCCAGATATGTCTAAAAGAATCAAGCACCACGTAATACACATACACACACACACACACACACACACATATACATATATGTATATGTGTGTGTGTGTATTTATATTTGGTGTGTGTGTGTGTGTGTGTGTGTGTGTGTGTGTATAATGGCAATTTAATAGGTAATGATATTTTTCCTCTTTTCTTATTTTATTTCTCCCTCACTGTGCTGTCTGAAATCACTTCCTATATTGGTTTCTTTTTACTGCTCCCACAAAATGTCTCAAATTTAGTGGCTAAAACAACTCATTTATTATCATTCAAGAGGTCAGAAATCTAAAATCAGTTTCACTGGACTAAATTCAAGGTGCCAACAGAGTCGTTCCTTCTGGGGCAAATCTTTTTCCTTGACTCATTCATTATCTAGAGGTTACCTTTCATTTTTTGACTTATGATACCCTTCCTCACATCATTCCGTCCTCTTGATTCTGCTGTCATATCTCCTTCTGCTGATCCTGATCTTCCAGCCTTTCACTTGTAAGAACCCTCATCACTGTATCTGGCCCCCAAGATGATCCAGGATACTCTCCCCATTCCAGGGTCCTTTATTTATTCAAACCTGCAAGTCTCTTTACCATGTAAGGTCACAGCCACACATTCCAAAGATTAAGTCTGAGACATTTTTGAGAAGCCATTATTTAGCCTACCACACGTTCCAAATAAATTCCACAAACCTGAGAACTCGCTTCATGTTCTTCTTAATATCTCCTCTTGGTCTAGAGTGGTCTGTGACATATTGCTCAGAAAGTTATTTAAATTTGCAAATTTAGAAACAGAAAGTACTATTAGTGTTTACTAGTTTATTCTAAAAATCTTTGATTTTATATGACAGTTCAATACTAATTCTGGTAATTTTGAGTAGAGAACAGACAAGCAAAAACAATTTTCCTTGTACTGTTTAATATTTGGGAAATGATGTTAGAGGGAGATTGCTGTTTTAAATTTTGTTCCATTAAAACTTGAGGTTGTTTTATCTAATAAGCTTTATTAGTCTTCAGAATCTAAAGCTAAAATTCTCTGTAAGAAAAATTTTAAAAGAAAATTATATTAATAGAAGTAACATTAACAATAAGAGCTCATAATTATGGAGTAGTTACTATATGCAACACAAAGTGTTGATGCTTTGTATGCATTATATTATTCAATATTCCTACTAATACTTTAAGTTAGATATTATATTATCTCCTTCCCCCAATGAGAAAATTAATATAAAGGAATTTTTCTAAGGTCATATATATACCTAGATATCTATGCCCTCCAAGGCAGTCTCTCTGCTAGCATATATCTAGTGCCTTCGTAAAAAATTAGAAAAAATATTAGAATTAAAAATAAAACACCCAATCTGGCAGAATAATTGGAAAAGATGCCCCTACTTGCTGAGAAAATTAATTAGTTAAAATGTCACTTCTTCCTCCAAAATGACAGTACATTCTGGACTGGATTTTCGTCCTCTTGGCCAGAGGCCCTTCTTCTGGTCACAGTCTGTACAATTATTCATAGGAAAAAGTCTTTTAAAGTAATTAAGGGGTTTACTCAACTTAAGGTGGCCATCATCTCAGTTTGCCTATTATGTCTACTGCTCAGAAGATACATCCTGGCAGGTGGACTGCCAGAGATATAGTTCTCTGAGACAAATTTCCTGGGAGAAAAAAGCATCCAAAGGGATGCTGAGTCATGAAAATGTGCCGCAGTCACTGTTAGCAAATATTTAGTGATCTGAGAAAAGAATAATTGAATGCATTCATTCCGTATGTCATCCATCTTTTCATTTATTGAGTTAATAATAATTGTAAGCCAATAGTAGTTCATCTTAGTACTATCACTTAATAATTGTTTGATCTTTTATAGTTCTGTAATCTTTTTTCAGCCTCAGTTTTGCTCATCTGTGAAAATATAATAATAGTGCTACCTAACTCATAGAAATTTATGAACATTAATTAATTTAGTATAGCTGAAGCGTAATAATCACTATATTAAACTTCTTAATGAAAACAAAACTAAAATTGCCAGGTAGTGTATTAGTCACTACACATAAGGTGATTATAATTAGCGTGAAAAGTGATGTCAGAAGTAAGTGCAATATGATATAGTAGCATAAAGAGGAAAAACTCACTTAGAGTTCACAGATAAAATGATGTTTTAGATAAGATCTAAAAGAAAATGTTTCATGTAAATAAAAATATAGATAGAAAGTACGAGTGGAGTTCTCGTGTTGAGGGAAATATATTCCATAAGAGGCAAAATTATGTGCTAAGGACCAGAGTCGAAAATGATGAAATTTGTTTTATCCAGAGTCCTGCATGCATTTCAGTGTAAGAGGACCACCATGGGGAGGGGGACAAGTAGTTAAGAAGGATGAGGCCTAGAACTGGAGCAGAGAGTCGATTCTAATCTGAACAGCCCTTTACATTATGCCACATGGGGAATATGGAATCATGACAGTAATTTAATCAGATGATGTAATGATGGGGTATGGATATTTAAGATAATACTTTGTATAATTTGAAAATGACTTATAATGATAAAAACCTAAAAATTTTACAGTCAAGAGATGATATAGTCACAGAGAAGCTTCCTGGCCAACCAAGCAAAAGTGGAGAATATGCGGGTAATAAAGTGTCTCTGAGACTTCCCAAGCTTTGTGTGAGGGTGTGATATCAGAGAGGGGCTGGACACTTCTTTCATATATTACCCGACATGCAAGCAAGAATTACGCTTTTTTTTGTTTGTTTGTTTTCTTTTTTTCAGTAAATAAGAATAAGGAAACGAAAGGGTAAGAACACACACTCCGGTAGTTTCAAGAATTCTTACCATATAAATTGCCATTCATTTCTTCAATTGTCCATCAAAAATGTAGTGAGTACCAACTATGTTTCTTAAGTGGAGCAAAGCACTGAGGAGATGGGTATATTAAGTTGAATCATATAGCGTTTTCATTTTAATAGGTAAAAACATAGTTGAAAATTGGCAGAGTCATTCAATTTGCAAAGAAAACAACAGTAAAAGACTTGAGGATCTCTATAAAAACTGTAGTTTGTTGAGAAAACTAATAATTTCTAATAAGAACTATTAATTAGAAGTTTGAATTATTATTAAAAAACATAAATCTATTTAACTTGTACACCTCAATTTACACAATGTTATATGTCGAATATATATATATATCAAATAAAAAAAAGGAAGAAGTTTAGCATCATTTAACCTAACTATACTTTAAAAGAGAGAGGTCTAAACTATGTATACTTACTGATCGATCTGTCTGCACACATATAAATCTATCTAAATTTGATTTAAAGAGGAATGTGTGATGAATTTTGTATCCGGCATGTTTTATAGAGAAGGGTTCAGTCTTTGGTCATTGGGCAATTTGGAGTCAGACATATAACTACAGGTACATCCTTTGCCATCAATGTACAGTTGACCCTTGAACCACACGGGAGTTTGAACTGCGAGGGTTGACTCACACATGGCTTTTTTCCAGTTGACCCACACAGTTTAGTCGACTCACTCTCTTCAGTTGACGCCATAGTTCAAACCCATGCTGTTCAAGCATCAGTCCAGGTGTGGAGGTCTGATTTAAGGGATATGTGGATTTTTTACTGTGTTGGCAGTTGGTGCTCCAACCCCTGCATTATTCAAGGTTCAGCTCTGCTTTTTCTACTGTGTGTCTTTGCTCCATTACCTCCAGTGTTTCTTCTTTTTTAAAAAAATTTGTTTATTTGAATTAGTTTCAAGTATATAGTGCATTGATTAGACATCTATGTAGTTCATAAAACAATCCCTCCGATTGCTCCCTCCCTCTCTCCCAGGCCCTCCACCTAACCATCATATTAATGCTAACTGTTCCCATCCCCATCTATCAACTACTAATTTGTACTTCTTTAACACTTCACCCCATTCTCCTAGCCCCCCAATCTTCCATCCCCTCTGTCCATCATCAAATTGTCCACTATATTTGTGAATCTGTATTTGATTTGTTTGTCCTCTTTGTTCCTTAGATTATGCATATAAGTGAAATCATATGATATTTATGGTTCTCTGTCTGGCTTATTTCACTCAGCATAATAATCTCTAGGTTTATCCATGTCATTGCAAATGGTAGGATTTCATTTTTTTAATGGTTGAGTAATATTTCATTGTAAATATGAGCCATAACTTTTTATCCAATAAAAATCTGTTGATGGGAATTTAGATTGCTTCCATAACTTGGCTATAGTAAATAGTGCTGCCATGAATAGATCTTTATGAATTATTGTTTCAGTTATAAACAAGAATAACAGCCGTTCCACTTTATCTATAATAATTTTTATCTTAGAAGTCAAAAATAGAGTAAAAGGAAGAGCCAAGCCAAATAAATGAGTGTCAGAAATTATGAAGTAAATATCAAAAACAAAACTGAAATCATAAAAATTATGTTCTTTGGTGTTATTTGGTGTCCTTGAACATATTTCCATCTGGCTTGTTAATATTATACAGGGAAAACTTTTTCTCCCTCGTTTACTTTTTAATATGTATTCCATAAACTGTCTTCACTCCCCAGCAGAGCTGTCTCCTGGATTGTGTGCACCCTTTTCTTTTCTGATAAAATAAGCAATTTTACAGATGAGTAAAGAAACTTTTCATCTTATGAAATTCTGATTTTGAACGTATTCCCTCTTCAAATTAATTACTTCATTCTACCAGAGGGTAGACTCCATAAATAGAAGTCAGGGAAGAATAACTGATGTAGGAAAACTCAAAACAAAATTGCATATAAATGAAAACTTTATTTTAAAAGGTTTATTATTTTCCTGAAAACAAAACAATTTCCTGCCTTTGGTAGGAAGTGAAATAATAATGATGGATATTTTTCTTTCTTAAAATGTTAGTCAAAAATTGATTTTCTATAACAAATTTATTAGTGATATTTGCAGTAAGAAGTGAAATTTGTAGTTTATAAATATTGATTTCTAACCATCTCCTCCAGTTATTAGACATATACTAACTTACTGTCAATATAGGTATCCAGATATTAACATCAAATATGTATCATATTAAAAAATGAATAGAACATAATTGCAAGACTGAATTCCAACATTAGTGAGATTTAAATACTGAGCGTCTTGCCCCACTTGATTTCAGTGTCCTGACAGTTGAGAACATCATAACACACTATTCAATGAACATGTAAGATTCACTTGGTTCACATGAACAAAGTCAACGCAAAGGTATTTCTTTTTTTGCAAGTTGTTTTCTTGCTGCCAAATGAATTATCACATGTAGGAAGTGCTGAGATCAAAGCTCCTTGTAAATTTGTGTAACATACATATGTAATTAATTTATTTGTGCCACAAGTACTTGAGAATTTTTTATGCATAAAGAAGATATGCATTGATAATGTCACTGATACTGTGATGATTATGGTTTGGTGGAGGATAAAAGAAATAGGACCTGGTAACTCAAGGCTAGAGTAGAGAGGGAGAGGTGCTACACAGATTATTTAGAGCAAAGAAAATTGGGGGAAATTTTATCAAGGGGGTGTTATTTTGAAACAGTTTGGATAGAATGTAGCATAGGATAAAGGCTGTGTACCAAGATAAAATATTCAGCAAAGACACAGGGAAGTATCATAATGTATAGAAAATAACAGTTTATTTTGGTTGGATATAATAGGAAGAGAATACTGAAAAAATCTGGAAACTAGATTTTCAATTTTAGTTTTCTTCTAAAGTAGAGGAGAGTATATATTTCAATTAAATACAGAATTATGTTTTTTAGAAGAAAATATTTTCTATCCTGACTTTTAACTTATTACACCAGAGCATTTTTCCATATTAATTAATATTCTTGAAAAATGTCATTTTTGAAGAGAACATACTAATTCATAGATAGGTAACATTTAATCATTCACATATGGGGAACAAGTTGCTTTCAAATTTTACTATTAGAAATAATGTTTTGATTGGATTTTTTTATCTTCGAAAGCTTTTTGAAAATCTCTCTTTTTAAGCATAACAATAAAGTTACTATGTGAGAAGAAGTAAAGTTACTCGATCTAACATAAAAATAATATTTCCTTGACAAGTCAGAAACCTTTTTCATAGTGATCTTTTCAGTATCTGATTTTTTTACTAAGACCTGTGTTCTGTATTTTTATGGACACATTATTTATCTGTTTGGTATCTACTCACCACAGGGCCAATTATGTTAACTATATTTTCTGTTTTTTCTGTATTCTTTTTTATTTTTTCTAATTATTATAGTGACATTAGTTAACAGAATCCAGTAAGTTTCAAGTGTACAATTCAACAGTAATTCTCTCTGTATATACATATATAACTATATGTATATATATGTGTGTACGTGTATATATGTATGTATATATACATATATATGTGTGTATGTGTGTGTGTATGTATATATTATATATATAAATATATATATATATTGCAGTATATATAATATTATATACATATTAATATTATATATACTGCATTATATGTTCACTGTCCATAGTTAGAATTTTTTGTCACCACATATTTGACCCTTTTTACCCTATCTACTGCCCCTGCTCCCTCACCCCCTGGTAACCACTAGTCTATTGTCCATGTGTCTTTGTTTGTCATGTTTATTTGTTGGTTTTAGATTTATATCCCACATATAAGTGATATGTGGTTTTCAACATTTTCTGTCTGGCTTATTTCACTGAGCACAATTATCTCAAGATCCATCCATGTTGTCCCAAATGGCGGTATTTCATTTCTCTTATGGCTGAGTAATATTCCATTGAATATATGTAGCACATCTTTAGCCAATCATCTATCATAGGACACCTCAGTTGCTTCCATGTCCTGGCCACCGTGAATAATGCTGCTATGAACATTGGTGTGCTTATATCTTTTCTGATAAATGTTTATTTTTTCTGTTCTTGATGCTCTGGCATTTAGGGCCTTAGAGACCTGGGAGAGCCTACCTCTTCGTGGCCAGCTGATTCCCAGAGATAATAACAACTTGTCTATGAACAGATCTTTCCTTTACAGACCAACCAGTCCTGAGTCTGTAGTCCCAGCCATCCTCTTATCTAACTCTCACACACCAAGACAATATACCCCTCTCTAAATCATCCCAGGGCCAGGTGCCAGGCAACTGGAAGCCATGCCTACAGCCCAAGGCCTGCAGGAATTATTTAGACGAGCCAAATCCAAGCTGTGTACTCTGTCTTGCTTTTCATTTCTGTAAATATTCTAATGAAATTTTGGCCTGGGCTATCCCTGGGCTATCTCACTCCTGCTTCTGCCTCCTGACCAAACTCAGTGCTTCTGCATGAGGCCCTGCATGGTGTAGCATGCCGCCTCTTCTCAGGAAATATAAATAATAATAGATCTTTATGTCCTTAGCCTCTCCATGTCATCACATAGTCACCTCCATAAATTAAAATTCCATGGGTACAAATTTTAGGACATTCTGCAACTCATTTTTTTT
This sequence comes from Macroglossus sobrinus, assembly GCA_004027375.1. Taxonomy (NCBI): domain Eukaryota; kingdom Metazoa; phylum Chordata; class Mammalia; order Chiroptera; family Pteropodidae; genus Macroglossus; species Macroglossus sobrinus. The sequence continues at coordinate 305,140 of PVKZ01000868.1, read as the reverse complement.
CCTGAAATAAAGTGATGATACCTGTAATGTTAAATGAATATATTTAGACTTCTTCAAGACTGCTGAAGAAGAAATAATCTTAGATGAGACGATAAAAGCTAGTTAGAATTAGACTAGGATTTACTAGAATTGTATATTTTAGCTAAAACATTTAGACTGCACTGTTTTGATCTATGACATACTGTGTTTTATGCTATGAGAAATAGCTTCAAGCAACTATTTAAACCTAGCTTTTTACTCTTTTTTGCCCCCATTCCTCCCTGTCATTTGAATTGGTGGCTTGCTTGGCTAGCTGTCAGAAGATGAAATCAGGTAGCAGTGTGAGGCTCTTTTGGGACTGTCAGAAAGAGAGAGAGTGATGAGGATGTCAGAAGCTTTTTTCTCTTCCTTAGAATAATGTGGTCGAAGGCTTTTCACCCAGAAGATGTATAATACAATCGTAAGGACGAAATTGCATGGAGTATTCTCAAAACTTATTTAGTAAGAGCTGGTACAGCAGTACACCTCAGAGTTGTTGAAAAATACCTTTTCAAAGAAAACAAAGACAAAGTAAGAAATGATTTAGGAGGCCAATAATTCATGAGTATTGCCTTGACCTTCCTTGTGTCTTAAAATAATAACAAATATAAATGCAGTTATCATCTCTATAAATAAATGTGCTGCATTTAAAGTTTTATTTCTTGTTATCTGTATCTTGGTTTGTCTCTAAAAATTACTCTTTAATCTTTTATAGCGCTCTTGCAAACATTTAATTTTGATTATTGAAATGTGTGCTAATTTTTTATTATATTAGATGACTTAAACTATAGTAACAGAAAGCTTTCAAAATTTCCTCATATGGTAGTTATGTAGATATGGAAAATTAAGATTCTATATTATTCTATTAAAGGTAAGAAATTAAATCATTCTGTATCAATTTTGAACATAAATGTCAAAAATGGCAGTATGAAAAATGAGGTAAAAAACCAAAACTGGATAAATGATGAATAATTAAATAAATGTAAGAGTAATAGAATAAGATATTGACTAATGTTATTTACACAGATACGTCATTTTGATGATTAGATGGAGCTGTCACAGCTCAAATAAAAACATGCTCAAAGTAAACTTTTCTGTATGTGATGTTTCGGTGTCAACTGGAGTTGAATGTCTGATGTCGTGACATCACTTCAGGCAGTCTTTCGTGAAGGACTGTAATAACATGGCAGCTTTGTGCGATCTGGGATCCCCTTAGGAGAATCGGATGTCAGGATGATATGCATACAGGTAGGAAGTCAGGTTATTCTCATGCCCAAGCTTACCAGTACTAGAGAAGGTGTGCTAAGCATTCAGGGCAAAAACTGTACCCAACTGGATGTGTGGATGTAAATCTCCATAGCGTGTCCCTAAAATAATTTTCACATATAAATAAAAACAAAAATAAGCAAACAAAAACTGCTTAATAGTAGCAAATAAATAACAAAGAAAGGAAGCAAACACACAACACACTTAAATCAGTTTTGTAAGAACACACTCAGGCATTTAAATTTGCTTAGCCAAACCACTTGAGACTTAATTCTTTCTGTCATTTCGTTTTTCTCATTTATTCTGCCTGCCCTGGTGCTTTTTCCCCCTTGTGTTTTCTACAGAAGTAAAAAGAAATATAAGATCTCTCTTCATTGTTGGCGAGCAAGAAAAGGGGCTACCAAAGTAACACTCTTAAATGCATTTGTGTCTTTCCACAATGCCGGGTTTATTGCTTGAAACCTTCTCAGACACCTAAGTTACCCACGCAGGTTAATACCCAACACACAGAGAGGGGATGTACAGAGTCTTAAATGATAGAGTGAAAGGGCAAAAGTCCCTTAGCATCTCCAAAGTGAGCTCTCTGCACGTGGGTCCCAAGCCATTTGGCTGCGTCTTCAGCTCTAACGCACACGTGGGTGATGCTGTCCAATTAGAACTGAGCATCATCTGTCTAACATGTTCAGTTTATACAGACCTTACAAGGTGGGCTCTTCATGCTTAACTGCTCCTGAAGGTGGGGCTGATGTTTCTATAGTTTGGGGTGGTCTGGTCACACCCTAAGGGCTTTCCCATTATGTGCAAGTTGGCATTACTGATATGGCTCCCATGGAATCCATTTTTAAAGTCCAAAATGCCCTCAGTTTTTAATGCTCTATACACCCACACGTGAAGACAAATCTGCATGTCCGTATTTATTTCTAGCTGCTATTTTCTAATCTTCTGCCTTCCCCTCATTTATGTCCACAATGCGCACATACCATTTCATCAGTATGCATTTTTAAAATTTTGTTTTTCCTCCACCATCTGCACCCAGATCTCTGCGGTAGGCCACCCTCAGCTCGTGACAAAACGCTGCAGCGTTTCCTGTTCAATGCAGGCTGTCGCTTTAATGTCTCCTCTCTGCCACTCATTACACATGCCTGTAGACAGCTTTCAGGCTCTCAGGTTCTAGCTCATGATTGTCTGCAATTGTCATTCAGGAAATTGATGTGTAACATCATCACCAGTCCCAATGATGCCAATAATCCCTCCATGGATCCGCGGATATGGAACTAAACCGTGCTTTCCTTCGCCCCATAGTCTGCTTCTCCTTTGTGTTACAGCAGGATTTGTTTTACGACCTGCTTTTCACAGATCATCTCCATGATTATAGGGAGTATCTACTTTGCTGATATTGGTAATTAGAGTTAGTTGCTTTTGAAAGCTTTTCAAAACACCAATTCCTCTGTGTATTTAAATAATCTCTCATTCTGCCGAAAGTTACTTTAGTATGTTACTCACTGAAACAGCTTCCCGAATACAATGGTGAGAATCTCGGAACCATAAGTGGTATTTTATATTATAGGATTTAGTGCTTATAATGCCTGCAGGCAAAAATCTCCCCAAATTTCTCTTGGATGAAAGCACCTGAAAGGTTGAAATTACTCAAGGAGCAGTTTCTGCATGCTAGAAGGGGATTTGGAGGTTTCTAAAAGCTAAGGGAAACCTAATACTTTTATATCTTCTCTCTCAGATAAATTCTTCTCTAAACATTCAGTGATTTTTATTGCATAGATCTGTTTTTACTTTTTTTAAAGGTAAAGGTTAGGTTATTATATGCAGCTATATTAAATAACTCCAAGGACAAAAATTTGTAAAACTTTGCATCCTTCATAGAATAGCTAAAGATCTATATACATGTTTTATCTGTAAAATAAGCTATAGCCCAAGAGCAAAACAAATTTAAAAATAAATGGAATTTAAATATAATAATTTAATATAATTATTAAATATAATTATTTTTGCAGCACAACCAGGCTGCTTTGATATACACATATACCATACACACTCATATTAGACTGAGGAGTGGTCCCAACATGTTTATGTGCTAAGCCCCGTAACCTGTGAATATGTATTAATTTGCGTGGAAAAAAGATTTTACAGATGTAACTAAATTAAGGATCTTGATTATGCATTATGTGGATTATGTGGATGGGCCCATCATAATCACAAGGGTCCTTATAAAGAGACCGATGAGTACATGATAATGCAAGCAGATTAAGAGTTCGAAGATGCTGTGATGCTGGCATTCAATATGGAAGAGGGAGCCCCAAGCCTGTTATCAAGAGTCACGAGGTAATACATTCGTTTTGTTTTAAACTACACAATTTATAGCAGTTTGTTACAAAGACATTAGATAAATATATGTAGATGTTTCTGTGTATGTATGCATATTCAGTTGTGTGGAGTGTGTGTCTGTGTGTGTGTTAATGCAAGACAAAGAAGGTAAAATAATCCTTGCAAAGATTAGCACCCTGGCTCCCTATCATTTGGACATTAGGTTATCAGAGTGACCCTCACAATCTCAAGCATGAAATTCGATTTAAGGGAGAAAAACTAATAGCAACATATTGCACTAAATGGAATTGAATGAGATTACTATTCAAAGAAAGATATGACCAAAATAAGCTTTTAATTATTCAAAAATACATTTTCCCCTTTAAGTACAAAGTCAAGCAATGCCATTGATAATCAGAAACATAATTAAATATTATCATAAATAAGCGCCACTAGAGAACTAAGTGACAACAAAAATAAGCCGTTTTTACCTTTAAAAATCATTTTGATACTGATTTTGTATAATTATATTCACAGTGATTATTTAGTCAAAAATACAACATTGTTTTAATCTTTTGCATGGGTTTTTATTTTTTTCCCCCAAACCCTAAGTTTTCCATTCTTTAAATTTTTCAGTATAATATTAAAATTCAGTCTATTTTCTTCAGTAAATATTTGGTATTTTTTAAATAAGATATTTAAATAAATTTATTTCTAAACTCAAGCATGAGCAGAATTGTCACACATAAATGACACTCTTGACTTGTTAGAATTCTATCCATAAATGTTTCCTTCTTTAGACTTGGTACTGTTATTTGTACTTCAGAAGAGAGAATATGATGTTTTGCATGGCCCTTTGTTAGAAATTCTGCTTTTTCTTCTAGGTTTATCTATAATACTTATTTATCTTTCACTGACATTAAAAATCCTAATATAGGATTATATATTTTGAAATGGAAGACAGGTTATGTTTATATATAAAATCCTTTCCCCTAGGTATAGAGCCCCTCCAGCCTTACATTCAACCTTAGCTCCAATATTGTATTTTTAAGAAGAGCTTTTCTGACCATATCATTTAACAGTCTGAACCAAGTTTTCCCACTTTCAGCAATTGTTTTTTACCTGTTTAGTTTTCTCCTTAGTATTTATTACCTTCTAATATGTAATTTACTAATACATCATGTCTACCTTTACTAGGAATTAAGCTTCACTGGGGTAGGGGATGTGATTTGTTTACGGACACTTTCAACATCTAAGTAATTTTTGAATAAATGAATATGTGCATGGATGATTTTTTAAATTTATTTTTTATTTTTTTGTATTGTTTGAACACTGTTGATCTGAAGACTTAAGTTTTCATATCTTGGAAGCTTTCTTCTGTCATTTCACTGGTTTCTTACACAATGAGACAGATCAAGACCATTTATCTGAAATATTTTTTCATAGAGTTGATAAATTTTCTGTTTGTGTATAAATAGTTCAGTATGAGGATTTGGAATACTTCCTGAGATTTCTAGATCCTTATCCAGTACTTCATTTCAATCAGAGAGACCAAGATAACGTTTACATTTACTAGGTTATACTTCGATAATACAGATATCCATAAACATGCAGATGATCAAAGAATGAGTCAGAACTGAAACCAGTAGTCAGTGCCTGATTTTTAACATAATATTTGGCATGGATCTCCAGTTAGGGAAAACGATGATCCAGTTACTTGCCTACCTCGATTTTCCTAGTTGAAACTAGGTATAGCTGCGTCTCAGATTTGTTCAAGTGCACGTGGAGTCTATTTCCCGTGGCTCCCCCACTCCATGCGGTTTTTGAGCGCTGATAAGGTTTTTGAAGATCATACAGGAATCCATGTCAGATCTAAAACTACTTTAGTCATGCTTAATGGATTTCTAAAGAGGGTTCTTGTTCTTAAGATTGGACTCATCTTGGCTCAAACACAGGTTTTGGTATTTAGCTTTCAATACATATTTTTAAATGATAAATGTCTCAAATTTTGTGGTATTTGGCTTTTCAGCAATTCCTAATTAGCATAGAAATTTTTCTTGTTTGTTTTTTAGACCCTAATCATAATTACAATAGACATCCTGTAGCTGCATGCGCTCCTGTCAGAGTTAATGAGAAGCAAATGAGAATTTCATTTTATCAAGTATGCAAATGGGCGAAATTGTCTGGTTCAGCCTAAGTGCTTTAAAAACACAATCCCAATCTGGAAAATTATGTCAAACTGTCTACATAGGATTGCCTTGAGGATAGTCAGTTTTTATGAAATTATTCTGTAATAGAGCATCAAATTTGTTTTTATTGACTTTCCAAACCTTGTTGGGTTCTCTTTTTTTAGTCGGCTATGCTTAACCACATTCCACATTTTATAAAATATTTCAATCTTCCTAAATTTTTAAGAAGGTCAGTGTAATGATTGTCACAGTTACTTTTATATGCAGGCATAAGAATTTTCTATTTATATACATTTTCTTAAGTTTCGTTTATTTTTTTTAAATATAGTTTTTAAAATTTTGTGAAATATGATTTTCTAAATTCTGACTATGGCTGATATTTTCTTCCATCTCTTTTGGAGACTTAGTTATAATAGTTTTTAAAATCAGAAATAATGTTAAATGAAATAACAGTAAATATCAAATCAGATAGCTGAGCATAAGTTCCCATGCTGTGTATGTAATTTTGTACAAGCCACTTACACTTAATCTCTTGACTTTAGTTTTATTATATGTAAAGTGTGTGATTTCAACTAGAGAATACCAAAGATTCAAACGCTAAAAATCCTTTTGACTTCTTGTTAGATGGAATTAAGCTAAAAATAAAATAATATTTTATACTGTGACTCATGGTTTTATAATTAAAAAAAATAATTTTAACAACATAATGCAAATGAAAAAGAAAAGAAAAGGTTTTAGGTAAGCATGGATTTTTTTTTGAGACTTACAAAAGGGAAAAATAAACATGGAAAATTTTTATGTATATTTTCCCCCTAAATATTTATATAAACTCCAGAGAATAATGGTCAGAAGAGAGATGCATAGAATGGACTGGGGTTTGTAAAAATGCCAACAATAATAGACAATTGTTTTGTTATGTTTGTTTTTATTTGATGATTGGAAAAGGAATGTATTCTTTTAGATACTGCTTTGTTGAGATGACTGACAAAGCCAATTTTTAGCGAGTTTATCTCTGCTAAGAAAAATAATCTTAAAGCAGGACAGTTAAATCTTAAAGAAAATTGAACTAAAAAATATTCTTCTACACACAAACTGTGTGCCACACACATGCACACAAAACTAAATTGTAAGAACAATCAGATTCTGTAATAACCTGGCTGTCACCACATCCCAATAAACTTCCAGTCTTGCAGCTGAGATAAAAACAAGACAGAACAAGACAAAACAAAAAACTACCACCTGCTAACTCAGCCTTTAGACCAAGCTCTGAAATCAATCCATTTACTAGGATTTTATTTGCCCTAGGCTACCAGCGTGGTGGTTCAATAGAAAGGCAGCCTTGTGATTGATTTCATTCTGATCTTGAATCTTGATTCTCAAAATCATGTTCTGTGAACAGGCTGCTAGGCTAAAATTATCTGAGTCAACAAGCATGCACTTGTTGTGAATAGAAGTCATTAAACTAAAAATCATATACTCTTGCCTTAAGAATCAAAGCAAAAGTAAGGTATCTCATTTTTTAGAAAGTTCTTTCTTCACTGTTAATTTATATGAAAGGAGTAGATAAAAAGAATATCAGAATAATATTTGGGAAGCCATAATTGGCATCCTTGAGCTACCCTTCTGGTGTGAGGAATTACTGTTTTATAGTCACATTGCAAATTCAAGTCAAGTGTTTTGCTCAGTTCAAAACCTAGATTCACAATTATAGTCACATGCACCAACTTTAATGCTTATCATTAGTTTCTGTTCTCAGTGACATATTTATAAGCATTAGAATTCCCCAGTTAGAGTTTTCTTGTGTTACACAAAATATTCTACATCATTAATAGCAAAACACAGACTGATATCTTTCTAGTCATTTTCACTTGGACTCTCACTTTCTAGTCATTTTCACTTTACAAGTGGACTCTTGGAAAAATATGGATGTCATTATTTCTTCCTTTTTCTGTCTTTCCTTTCCTTTCTTTCTCTTTTCCTTTTCCTTTTTTGTTTGTTTGTTTGTTTGTTTGTTAAATTTTGTTGTATCCAGGGAAGCTAAATATTTTATAAAATATACGGAAACATTAGGGATATTGCTTTCTTAATTGTCTTGATTTCCCAGTTTTTCTTAATTTCCTTTATTAAGATGAAAGTTCTTTAAGACTAAAATCAACCTAAGGTATATGAAATATTGCATTATATGCAGAACTAAAATTAAGGAATATGATACCCTAAGTAACATCTTTCCAAACTTCTGAAATTTAGAAACTTAGTAGATAACCAAGGGAACACGGAACATAGGCTTGACTCATGCATTGCGATATAAAAATTGTGAAGTGCAATCATGTTATTTTGAAACTGCCTGTCAGAGTGTAATAACATGTTACATAGCTCTTGAATTTGACAAGGTTGGATGAACTTTTTGTTCTTAGGAATTTTATCTGTACAGATAACAGCTGGAAGAGTTTCAGTCCTGCTCTATACATTGAGGAGACTGACCTGTTGGATCTCAAGTCTTATGACTAAGATTTTGTGCTGTTAACTTTACATAGCAGTGGCCACTAGTGGGTTTAAAAAAGGGGAAGGGTGATAAATGCATTCCTAATGATGGAAAAGGAAGCTTAGGGAAATTTAAAAAGGCATAAAGTATTTTATCCTTTGGTGTTAAAGTCCTACTAGACTTTTGTTTTACTTTCTTTGTATCTGTGTATATTATGATTAGATTGTAAATTTATTGAGAGAAGGTCTGTAAATGTTGCTATTTCCTTCACTAGAGTCACTTAGGATATTTAATACATTTTTTCAAAATAAACTTATCTATTTATAAAATGTTTAACTCGCTAAGTTTTTACTTTGAAAGATCTTTAGAAAGATTTTTTACAATACAGTTAACCACTTGACTTCTTTTCTTTACAGAGAAAATATTTTCTTGGTGTTTTAACAATTTTAATTTTCAGTTGGAATGGCATTTGATGCAATGTACTTTTTCCAAAAGACTTTTTTAAAAGGTTGAACCCATAGTAGAGATATCGTATGTATTCTTACCAATAAGTACTTTCATTTCCATGTACTCTATCTTGGACGATAGTTGTTTTAGATGTAAAGATCAATGCTCATTTAAAAAAAAAAAACTATTTTAGTTATGTACAGTTAAGGAGAACAGTATATGAGGGTTCCTATTTCTCTACCTCCTTTCCAACATTTGTTATTACTTGTTCTATTGATTATAGCTATTTGAACAGGTGTGAGATGGTATCTCATTGTGGTTTTGATTTGCATTTCCATAATAGCTAGTGATGTTGAGCATCTATTCATATATTTGTTGACAAGAGGCCCACTTTAGATCAAAAGAGATACACAGACTGAAAGTAAAGGGTTGGAAAAGATATTTTATGCAAATGGAAATGCAAAAGAAGCTGGGGTAGCAATACTTAGGTCAGACTTTAAAACAAAATGATAATAAGAGACAAAGGAGGTAGGACATTACATACTGAGACATATTTTCTGGAGGATGTCAATCCAATGTGAAAATCTCTGATTCCACTTGCCCTGGTGTCCTGCTGTTTGCCCTTTCCTCCACACAGGCACTTTCCTTTGTATCAGACTCATAATATTAGGTATTGTCTCCACGTCTGCACTCTTCACCCCCTGCCAATCTCTCTCTGCACATTCAATTCTACATCCTCAAAGTTGTGTGGGCTCATGGCAGGAGGGGTCAACGCCAATTTGGGGAGAGAATTAAGAGTTTCCTTCAGGCTTCACATCTGAAGCATAATTCCATTTATGGTTTTATAAGATGTATACTTAGCCGTTAACACAGACAATATTTTTATTATGTTATTAACTTTTTTTTTTAATGATCTCTACTGGATAATCCTGGAACTTTTGAAAGGTTGTCTAATCGCATGTATAATCCTCATTAACAATTTGTGGATTAGGTGCTATCATCAGTGGTTTTTAGGTGAGTAATAGAACTTTAGAGATCTTAAATAAGAGTTACAAAATTCCATGGATTGATAGAGCTAGGATTTGAATCCAGATTTCCTGGGTCCACATGCTGGCCTCTTAATCACTGTGTAGGAAGGGAATTCTTTAGCCTCTCAGAGGTTCCTGCAGAGTTCTCTGACACTTCGGCAGTACTCCAGTATTTCATTACTCTATCAAGCCTTTCACTCCTGAGACAGGTTCTGATTTTGGACAAATAAAAAATGGGTGAGGACATCAGAACTGAGAACTAAGAATCTTTCTCTTTTTTTCTCTTATTCTCTCACAAAACCAAGAACCAGATGAAATTCAGGGTATGTATTACAAGAATTACTGTGTACAATTACAACTTTGTCCCATATGGCAATGATATCCTCCAAATGTAACAAGAAAGTAGCCAATTTTCTGAAATAATTCATTTACAAATGGTGAAAAAAGTATACTATTTCACCTTAAATACAAAGAATAAAAATGGGGTTGGGTGAAAAAGGTGAAAGAACTGAAAAGTACAAATTGGCAGTTAGAAAATAGTCATGGGGATGTGATGTACAGCATAGGGAATATAGTCAATAATATTATAATAACCATGTATAGTGCCAGGTGGGTACTAGACTAATGGGGGGGGGCTCACTTCATAAATTAGATGAATGTCTAACTACTATGCTGTACCCCTGAAACTAATATGAAATCATATTGAATGTCAGACGTAAATAAATTAGCTTAAAAAATAAGATTGCCTGATATGGTACAGAGAATGGTCTTTCCAAAATATCTGTGTCTTAATTCATGAGACCTGTGAGTATATTACATGGCAAAAAGTACTTTGTATATGCAATTTAAAATAATCAGCTTGGATTGCTGGAGGCAGAAGAGATGGAGCAGAAGCCAGAGACATTCTGAGCATGAGAAAGATAAGACCTGCCTTTGTGGGCTCTGAGATGTAGAATCCTTTTTGCAAGGAGTAGAGAGGCCTCTAGGGTTGCTGACTGTCCCCGTTGACAGTCAGCAACGAAATAGTTACAATAATCCGACAACCAATTGAAATCTGCCAACAACCTGGATGAGCTTGAGGTAGTTAATCTCCAGACCTTCAGAAAGGAACACAGGTCTGCTACATGTTGAGCTCAGCCTTCTGATACTTTAAGCATAGGACTCAGGTGAGCCATGTTGTAACCAGACTTTGATATAAAGAAACTGTGACATAAATTAGTGTTATTTTAAGCTGCTAAATTGATGGTAGTTTGTTATGGTAGCAGTAGGAAACTAATACCCCTGGGAAGCAGTATCCCTACACTCACATTTATTCTTATATCAAAGTTTAATCTTAAAATATTCTTTAAATTTATTTTTAAATTTCTGTTGGCATATATTCATTAACTTCAGTGTGTAACATAGTGATTAGACATTTATATACTGTACAAAATGATCATCTTGAAATTGATGAAATTCAGGGTATGTGTTACAAGAATCATTGTGTATAATTATTAATCATGTACATTATGCCTAGTACCCATCTGACATCATACATAGTTATTGCAGTATTATTGATTACATTTCTTATGCTGTACTTTACATCCCCATAGCCATTTTAATAGTTGGCAATTTGTACTTTTTAATCCCTTTCATGTTTCTCCCATCTCATCTACCCCCCACACCATGGCAACCATCAGTTTATTCTCTATCTCTGAGCTTGTTTCGATTTTGCTTGTTTGTTTATTTTGTTTTTTTTAGATTTCTCATATAAATGATATCATATGCTATTGTTTTTGCCTGACTTACTTCACTCAACCTAATACCCTCTAGATCCACCCCTGTCATTGCAAATGGCAAGATTTCATTCTTTTTTATGGCCGAGTAATATTCCATTGTATACATGTTCCACATCTTTTTCATCCATTTGTCTGTTTATGGGCATCTAGTTTGTTTCCATATCTTGGCTATCGTAAATAAAGCTGCAGTTTAGGGTCACATATATTTTTCCAAATTAGTGTTTTCAATTTTTCACATGCATATCCAGAAATGGAATTGCTGGATCATATTGTAGGTCTATTTCTAATGGTTTTGAGGAACACCATACTATAGGAAATGTGGTTTTAATACCTATTAAATGTCCAATATTTTGTTAGAAATTGAAAAAAAAACTTACATAAATCTACCTCCTTTAGAAGCTTACCATCTATTTAGGTAAACATAACTCCTGTGCTCTAAATAGTTTTTCCTTAAGTTTTAAGCATTGTGTTGCTGGTAATTGTTTTTTTTTTTTTTCTTATGAGGCAGTTGTGAATTTTAAATGAGTTAAATATAAAGGGTTAGCATGATGTTTGATTTATGATGAGCACTATGTGTTTTTTTTAATATTATAATTATGAGGAAAATATTTGCTCATAAAGGAATTAGCACCTTAAACTACATTGTTTAGAATGAAGTTTAACTGGACTGGACTTGATATGAGCACTGGAAGAATGATAAGGTTTCCAAGTCAGTAGGAGGAAGACAAGTGTTCCAGATTTAAAAATGCAAAAGATAATGTGTGAAGAAATGGGTACCACTGTTAACATCCCATTGGAGTAGGAATTGGTTGTCTCTTACACGGTGGAAACCATGATGATTTTTGCTTTATCATGGCACCCTTACTGCACACATCTCAGCAAAGGAAAAATATATACCTGCAGTTCTTTCTTAGGCCATATCTGTCGAAATTTTTATATTCACCTGCTTCCAGATCTAGGATGTAGTAGCTCAGACTAGCTGCAGCCTTTCTTTGTCATCTTTCATGTTGGTATTAATGACAAGAGTTAAGGTTGTCAGCAAGTTCTAGATTATTCTGTGGGTCTCAAATTACCTCACTTCCTATACCTACCACACTGCCATTCAACTCATGGTGGTCACTATGTTTTTCTCTGCAAAGGACAAAAACCCAAGTGAAAGTAACTAAAGCAATGGCAACACCACAATTATTGGCTTATCTTAATTGAGCAGTTCAGGGGTTCATGCACAGCTACATCTGATTTTTCAAACTTAGGGATCTGTCTTTTTCGATTTACCAGTTCTACTTTCCTCTGCACTGGAAAAATTGTCAGGTTTCCATTTTAACGTTAGAAATGTAGCCTCTAGTATTATAAATCTTGCATAATGTTCAAACTCACCATCTTAGAAAGAGAGAATCTCTTCATTTATATTAACCCATGTAAAAAGATTCCAATGATTCTTTCAGGGCTGCAGATCTAACATTAGTGTCCATGCATTTGCTCTCCCTTCTCACGTTACCTGTGGTCCCTTGTGTCTCATGCTTGAGTCAGTCTAAGATGCTCATTGAAGAGGAGTTTGGGTTTATTATCTCTGCAATTATTTTCTTCTAATAATACTATTTTGTGATTCTCATAATTAGAGATATTTAGATATAGCCCTTATATTAACAAAGCAGAATTCTAGGTAGCTGTGTATAATATTGTTTAGAAGGTAATTGCCACAGTTTGGGGGGTTAAATAATAACACAAAGCAAAAATATAAAATAGCAAAATATTGCAAGGAAATGTACAAAGGAGATGGACAAGTAAATTTAAGCACTTTTTCTGTGTTTTTTGTACAAGAGTAATGATACTGTATTCCATTAGGAATAAAAAAGCTGTGCAAGCAAGCAAGAGTTTATGTAAGAAAGATACATAAATCTGGAAAGGGGCATAGTGAGAACCCTCAGTTACAAACATACATTTGCATCAGAATTTTCTTAATAATACAGGCACTTCTGAAATTATGTTTTCCACATGTGTTTATCTAGATTGAAACTATTAATAAGAAAAATTCAGATATTTGACACCCAGATTGATTATTTTTCTTAATTATTATTTTTTGTATTTTTGCCTTTTAATTTTAAAGTGAAACAATGAGTATTGACAGCTTTTTTCCACTATGATGAAGGAATAGGAGGGAGTATATCTAAATTCAGACTATATCCAATTTCACCTTTCTTAAGTATAATTAATAGACTTTTTCTGATATTCTCCAAAATGCCTGCTTATAGTACATGTTAACTACATCTGCTGAATAGAACCAAATGTATATATCTTCAATTGGAATAACTCTGATAACATCTGACATTAGATATGTACCAGAAATGTTATATTAGCATCCTCCTTTCATGTAAATATCTCAAGTGCATTTAATGCCATTTGTTGGCATATTGGTGCCATTTTATATGAACATAGTTCCAGAAACTCATTGCCCAGTTTGCCAAGTAAATCACAGTATTTCTGAGAAAGTAGTGTAGATCAAAGAAAGCCAAATATTCAAGTCAATTAATTCATGAACTTCAATAGCCAGTGGATGGTGATTCTCTAATTTATTTTAAAATGTGACAGGTGAAGCAAAAGGATGCTGGTTTAGAAAGTTGTACGTGTGAAGCATTAGCTGAAAGAAGCACAGATTTCGAATGAAGCACCAATTTTGGAATACTTTAAAACTTCATTCAGCAGTATTAGATACATGAACAAAGGAAAATAAGGGGAAATATAAATTCAGAAAAATATTTGATAAAGGAGAAGAATTAAACTTTACTGTTGAAATGTTTCAGATTCTTTTTTATGTGTATTAGAGTAGACAAGAAGTTGTATTATTCACCAAAAGTGAAAGGGATTGAATTAAAATTAAAAAGTCATAATGCTCCTTATTGGAGTCATGCTTTAGAAGTTTAATGCAATAGCGATTGAATGGACATTTTCTATAAATAAAGGAAGAGAGCTATTATTCAGACCCATATGTTAAGGGCCACTTCAGTGCTAACAGTTCTCAAAGCTATTAAATAAAGCTCAAAACAAAGCTTATATCACTTTAGCGATTTCTTTTGTAATAATAGCATGGTCTACTCATTTGAAATGCAGTGCAAATCCTGGATAGTTGCATTTAAAAGTTGCATCTCTAAAATAAAGATAAATACTATCAGTTGAAGGTTTTCATCTAAAAATAAGCTCTGTAATTTCAAGAAACCTTTAGTATTTATAGTGATATCCACGATGTTATAGTGCAGGTAAATTATTAAAGCTAGAAATACTGACCCCACAGAATCTGATGGCAGGAGTGAAGGTATTATGCAGCTTGGGGTATTGGTTTGTGTTAGCAGAACAGGAGACCTCGAGGTTTGGGTGTGTACAGACGGTGGAGAGGGAGGAAAGCAAGGGCAATGGGGTCAGAGGTTGCCAGCGGGTCAGTCTAAAGAGACTGACAAAGTTCCACATTGTGAATTCTGTGTTCAGCAATGTTCAAAACCCATTAGAGAAGTATTTTAGGCCAGAATAGAAAGCTTTTCATGTCATTCGAGTTCATTATTGAATAGAACTGAATATTTGCAACAAGCAAAAACAAAATCATTTGACTAGTTAATGTAACTGATACTCTTCTAGATTCAAGTCTTAAAATTACAGTTTTCCAGTGTTCTTAAATGCATCCTTGGTTTCACAAACATAACAGGTACATACATGAGTCCTGGCTAGATAGAATGGTACTCTTTCAAGAAAGTTTCATATTTAACATGAGTTTTTTCTTTTTCTTTTCTTTCTTTTTTTTAGTAGTTTTTAGAACAACTGTTGAAACGGTCTGCATATAAATTGCTGAGGGAAGATATTAAGTTCCATTTGAACCATCCTTAAGTTAAAACTTCAATGTCACCTCTCAGTTCCACATCTTTTTAAAATTTTTTTATTTTATTTTATTTTATTTTATTATTTTTATTTTATTTTATTTTATTATTTTTATTTTTATTTTATTTATTGCCTAAAGGGAAAACTGACTTTTGGAAACAAGCTGGAATAGAGATTGTTCCCTGCATGTGTGTGTGTGTGAGCAGTTAGGCTCCCTTTGATGGCCCTTTTAATAGGAAGCTCCTATTCTAACTAATTGTTCACACATAAAATAAAAAGAGCCTTTTACTTCTCTTCAGATAGTTTGTTAATGTAACTTGCAGTTATTTAATAATAGCTTCAGGGCATTTTTCTTTTCTCTATTTCATTGGGCAAATCAATGGAGTGACTTTTTAAAAGACACTATTCACTATTTTTTAATGGAACATAAAGAGAATTTAAACTGGCTGTATAAGGGATTCTTCACTCTCTCCTTTCCCCTAACCCCTATTTATTTCTGAGTTTGAATTAAGATGTGAATTAAGTAATCTCCATTCAGTGACTCCATAGTATTTAAAGCAAAAATTGAGATCAACTTGAATATTTGAAACTTCATCGACTGTGTTGTAGGAATAAGGGGACCTAACTATACCAACTCATGGAATTTCATTACCCCCAAAAAAATGATATAAGAAAAAAAACACATTGTTTGCAAGTTTCTGGGCTCTTCCCTTGTTGGTTATAGATATGTTTTCTTTCTAATTCCTTTGCCATTGGCATCCAGAGTGTGGTTGTTATTCAGATGCTATCGTTTCCATAGGGAGCATTTTTCGTTTTTTCGGGTTGTGCCACAACACTGCCCCCCATATAGTTCTCCGATTTCGGTGAGCCTATCAAGGTGAAAATGTTCTTTTTACCATGTCCTTATAATTTGTCTTCCATCTCACACCTGCTTGCTGCAAGTGCTCCCTGCTCGTTCACCCTCTCTGCCCCTCGGAGAAACACTTACACCTTTACCACACCAAGAATTGAGAGCTACAGCTGCTGCACATGTGGCTTTACTGTGTCTCTTCTGTTTTATCCATGCCCACATTTCAGCAGACCCACCACCAGTGTGAAGGCACATCAAAATTCAATAGAGTTTTCGCAACTTGTGAATAAAAGAGAACGAATAGGTAGTGGTAACCTTTGAGTCCACCCTCCCTTTATAGTAAAGGAGGAGGAAAAATATTAATATCTCATGAAATATTCTTCCCTTTTCTGCCTTCTTACAAAAGGCAAAACAAACATGGTTTAGTAGGAGGGTTGATGTGGGTTATGTGGATCTGTCACCAGAAATAAGACCGTATGGAACACGGTATCTTTCTTTGCAGCACTGAATTATTTTTACGAAGCAGCTATACCTTCTGCCTATTCCTCTAACAAGAATAGGTGTCACACTGGGTGTCACAGTCACATTCTCACACATAGCCCTCTGGCTTGAGTGGGAAGAATTGGTGAGAAGGTGGAATGAGAAAATGCAAGGAAAACAAAAGGGAGGTTATGGCAGTAATCCAGCAGAAAAACAAGGGTGGCTTCAAAGAGAATCAAATATTGAAATAGTGAAATATAGAAGCAGATGGATTTAGTAAAAAAGAGAAAGAGAAAATCAGCAGTTCCTGATGATTTATTTCACTTAAGAGTGGGAGAAAGGAAACTCTTAAGAGTATTTGTGGTAAACTGGGTGGGTGAATTAACAGAACTGATTAGATTCTAAGTTATTTAAAATATGAAGTTATCATGACTTGAGTTTCATTTGGAAATGGCAGTTAAAAAAAATAAATGTGGAGGTGATGAATATGAACTGCTTTTAAAAACTTTAAGTGAAGAAGAGTAGAAGTTTATGGTTCATGAAGTCTGGTTTTAGATTTGGAGCAAATTGAGAGGAGAACGCGGATAATAGAGAGGAATTAGTCCATGGTGAAAACAGCACAATAGTACTGAATGGCCAATGGTCCATGGGAATAAGTGAAGGAGTTGTTCTTGAGGAAGCATTGGTCTGAAAACCAAATAGTTGATAATAAATTTGTTTTAGATAAATTTGTAGGCCTGGAAATTGGAAAGAGGAAAGGTGCTCATTTAGATCTAATGATCTCTGCAGTAACAGCAATAGCTAATGGCAGTTACTTGTCTTTTAGACCAGTAGTGAACATACATTTGTTCAGTTATTTGTTTATTTACTGGCCAGTGTCTGTGGCAATATGATATGTCAAGAACGGTGCCACGAAAGGGGGACAGACTTTTCGAAGGGTAGAGCAGGCCTCTGATCTCAGACAACCTGCAATCGATTGCTGTGTTTGCAGAGGCTGGTTCTGTAAGTATCTATAGTCCAGTGATAGGAACCCAGAGGTTGGAGTCAAACACCTGCTTCTGAGCCCAGTCCCTGTGACTTACAAAGTTCGATGCCTGGAGAATTTTCCTGCTTTCTCTGTTTCAAGGCTTTTATCTTCATCTAAAAAATGGTGTCTTTTAACATGTTTAAAACTGAGTTTTAATGATCGATTGACATTACTCATATTAATAAGAGCTCTTTCTATTATTATGAGAGTTTAAGCATCACAGGACATGCTTTTTTGTTCGTCTATCTACTTTTATCAGACTTCCATGTTTCTCCTCCCTGGGATACAGCCCGGCCTGCAGTAATGGTTAACAATATTGGTTCAGTAAATAAATATGAATTGTTGATAAGTTAATAAAGTCGACTATCTTTAAATAGATACAAAACTTTGAGTTAAACAAGATAAAATGAGTGTCATGACTACCGTATTTCACGGAACTTCTGTAATGTACAT
Organism: Macroglossus sobrinus; assembly: GCA_004027375.1. NCBI lineage: Eukaryota > Metazoa > Chordata > Mammalia > Chiroptera > Pteropodidae > Macroglossus > Macroglossus sobrinus. Next base: position 286,939 of record PVKZ01000868.1, on the reverse strand, counting down.
GACACAACTCAGAAGTATTTTTCATACTTCATTGCACAGCCTCTGATTCTCAACACTATTCTGATAAAGGATGGGTTTGGGAATCTCTGGTCAAATGTATGATAAAATGTTTAATGAAAAAAAATACGTTACTGTTTTTTTTTGGGAGGAGACTACAAATGGCATCTAGAAAAAAATATAAGTATATTTTAAATATTATAATTGACATGTGTATATGTGTACTTATGGAAGCTTTTCCTACAAAATTTCTTTAAAAATATGTTAGATAATAATTTTATATTTCAGAAATATATTTTTATTTTTGACGACTCAAGGAAACAAAAAATGTTTATCAGTACAGAGGATAGAAGTCAGAACACTCTAAAGAGTTTATATTAATATAATACAGAGCAGGGGTTCCCCACCCCTGGGCCATGGACCAGTACCAGTCTGTGGCCTGTCAGGAACTGGGCCGCACAGCAGGGGGTGAGCAGCCAGCAAGTGAGTGAAGCTTCATCTGTATTTGCAGCCTCTCCTCAGCGCTGGCATCACCGCCTCAGCTCCACCTCAGGTCATCAAGCACTAGATTCTCATAGAAGCACTGGCCCCTGGTGCCAAAAAAGGCTGGGGACCACTGCTAGAGAAACATCTTCAATGTTCTACCTTAACCAGAAGAAATCTAAACGGGATTTATTATAAAATGTAAAGTAAATGTGAGTGAAAAGAGTTTCACATTTTTAAGAGCTAAATTCTTAGCTCTGAGATACTGAGGAGAATACAAGTCTGAGAAATGTCCTCAGAGCTAAATACATTTAAAAATAAGAATGGAAAGGGAGGTTAGGTTGGGATAGGAGACAGGCAGAGGAAGAAAGAGACAATTTTCATGTTGACAGGCTTTATGTACCCTGAATACAGGAACTATATTAGGCTCTGAGCGCTATTAGAAAAATTGGATGAGGCACAGACTTTGGAAATTATATCCTAGCATGTGTAAATGCGGCAGTTTCCCTCTTAGAATTCTACAAAGAAGAGAAATGGTTGGGGGGAGGGCAGAGATTATAGTTTAATTTAGAAAGCATTTGTGGGAGGAATTTTCGGAGACTTAAACCAGTTATCTTATTTTTTGAGGAAGAGACTCGAATATTAGACATTAAGTATTCTAGCTCGGTGAGGAATGCTTTAAAGTTTCAGTAATTAGCTTTCTCTTTTCAAACAGAGTTTTATTCCATAACTTGGTAATTTGACTTAATAGTGAATGAATATTGAAGGCTATTAGATTCATTCTTTTGAGAAGACCGATTTTTTTTTATTTCTATGCACAAATAAATAATTTTCTGAATTGGAAACATCTCATGCAGTACAGAACAGCATTTAATCATCGACCCGATTAGCACTCTGAATGGAGAACAAGCTCATTTAAACACGTTTATTAAAAACTCAGGAATGGACCAAAACAAGGACAAGCCCACTCTTCCGTTTTTTCTCAGAGAATTCATGACATATGGGCCGACCCACTGCAGAGGGCTGCAGTGTCTTTCCTTTTCTGGATAATTCTGTATCCTGTTACAGGAAGAAAACACACACACACACACACACACACACACACATACACATACACACACAAAAGAGAGAGAGAAAAGAAGTATCTTATTTGCTATTTAAACATAAATGAGGAATTTGCTGGAAACACCAGAAATAGTTTTATTTGTTTTATTTTTACCAAATTTAGAATAAGTGTAGCTAGGAATCAATCGTGTGGTGTTTCCTTTGATAAATTGATAAACCTAGTCACTATAGTAAGAAAAATACTCCTATTAATAATAATGCAATAACTAAGTGTTCGCTACACATTAACCGGGCTATTTACATCTCTTAAACTGCTTCATTTAATTCTCACAACATTCATGGCAGATGCTTCATTAATGCTCATTGCTTAGTGAAAAAAACAGATCTAAAAAGGTGAAGTAAGACATTCACCATCATACAGAACATGTTCAAGGTCACACAGCCGGGGAGAGGGACAACTTAGGGGACTTCAGACGGACCTGAATATGGTGTTCTTAAATGTGATCCTCTGAGGATACTTACTTCCCTTTTTACAACAAATATAATAATAATAGTAATAATAATAATAATAATAATAATAATAATAAAGAAAAATTCAGTGCGGCTCATACATTTATTAAGTAATTTGATTTCATGTTCTGTTGTTTGCTCCTAAGAAATGAAGAAAATTATTTAGCTACATAAAAGAATCATGTTCCTAAATAAAATTAATGTTCTTACTCTAAATCTCTTAACATGCTTAAGACCTACTATTTATTTCTTTCTTTTAAACCTGAGGCCGGTGCTCCGTATCATTTTCAGTCTCTTTCCTGAGATGTTGCTTTCACTGTGTTAACTCAAGTATCTCTGACATCTTTGAGAAGTGTAGCCCATGGTTGCCATCTATTTCCTGTCCTCCAAAATCTAGCCAATTCGGCAAAATGGAGGTGAACTGGAGTGTGAGAAGCATGAGTCAAGGGGGGAAAAATCCCTTTAAAATACACCTGTGCTCTTCTCCTTTAGTCCCGTGTAAGATCCCCTTTCCCACATCCCAACCAGGGTTTTCAGAATAGTAGAGGGAATTGCAATTAACTTACTTAAAACATGTACTCATAGAAAGATATGAAATCTTGGACACCTCATTCCTTCATGGAGCAGTGCTCTTTCATATGACTGTTTAATTACATATGACCAAAAATGTGTTTGAAGGAATTTTTTTTTTTGGGGGGGGAACAAGTATGAACAGTGGCTGAGTAAACATATAACTCTTTACATTAACAATGCAAGACAGGTGTGCTTTTTTCTACATAAGGAATTTAAGATTTCACATATTTAAATAATAGCCATAAGCCCTGTGAAGAGTTTTTCTGTCCCCTGTACCTAGTACCATATGTGGCACATAGTAGGTGCACAATAAATAATTGTTAAATGAATGAATAGACCGGCCTAGCTGTTTGACACCACATATATCTTTAACTCCACATCATTTGTTTTTATCTTCTAAGATAAAAATAGTTTTCTTTATTTGTTAATTTATAAGTTCTTTTTAGTTGTATACAGTTGCTGAATGTGTTGGATAAAAGTTGTTCTTAATGCTTCAGAAACCATTGTATGAGTTGAGGGAAAGCTCTAAGCAGTTTGTTCTCTAAACCCACATCTTCAGGATACACACCACCTCGCCTCATTTACCTAGATAAATCTTAAGAGATCTGCAGGTAACAATATCCTGGCCCAAGGTATTTGAGATCCTTGGGCGTTACAGCTCTCTCCACCAGAGCATCTTATCATGGCTGCTGACTGAGCAACACAGGAGTGGAGAGGATCAAAAACTCTGGGAATTGCTCTCAGCCAGAGGCACTGCTTCCCTGAAGTCATGTTCCTTCTGAAGACAGCCAGCATCCATGGTCATTGTGGGGAGACAAAGGCCCAGCAGCCTGCCTCAGCTGGAGTAACTCTGGAGGGGTATACCAACTATACAAATTCCAATCAGCCACTTCCTCTGCCCATCCTGGTTTCCTTTATCCCTTACAGCTGTTATTTTCCTGAGTATTGTCATGTTTTTGCATACAAGCTCTGTCTCAGTGTCTTTCTATGGAACCCAACCTGGTAGATCAGAATCTTTGGAGATGGAGCTGGAAAATATATTTTTTCATAAAGTTCTTCTAGTGATTATAAATGTACCCAGTTTGAAGTAGCCACTCCCTAAGGAGCCTTTCATTTGACCTAAAGAGCTCAGCTAGGGAAAAAAAAAAGTGATAAATGAGAGGTATCCAAGAAGCAGATATGGAAAGAGACAGGACGAAATTTTAAGATAAACTATGCTAAAAATACGACCGTATCATAAAGAGGAGAGGAAACTGGAAATTTCTGTGAACTTCATTTTTCAGTTTTGCATATGTCAGCTTTAAACGGAAGCCATAGTTTTCCGTTGGTTATTGCTGTCATGTACAATAAAGGTAGAAAATGGATTTTAAATCATGTCCTAATTCCGATCAGTTCATAGAGGTGAGATGAGAAAAGAGCCTGTGGCTAATTCTGTGGTTAATGGAGGAAAATGCCTAGCTGGTTAGTGACTTCTGTCATGGATGGAGAAAGAAGTAGATATTGGAGAAGAGCAGAATTTCTCATCTACAGAACAATGATAGAAAATATTAATGAATCTCCATTATTCTCTTGGTTTTCATTAATCCATTATAGCATGCTAGAAACTTTTAACTTCAGTAGAATGTATTTATAGTGGAGTCATTTATCATGGCAGAGTAGACAATCCTTTTCTCATTGTTGTGCCTTTTATACATGACAAGTCAGTATCTGCATGGATCTGCGCATATATGTTTAGACCAGGGTAGCAGTAAGGTTCTCATTGAACAGAAGGACAGAGAACTTTCACACCATAAAGCACTAAAATGAACTAAAGACTGAAATCACTTAACACCACCAGACATAGTGCCATCATAATAAAGAAACCCCCTTGTTTACTAATTATAACTTTTAAAAAATAATTTTTAGACCCAGAGCTTTATATTCAAAAAGAGATTGAAAAGTCCAAATACCATAACCAAATCATATTGCAAAAAAAAGAAAAAAAGAAAAAATACAGATATAGATCTTGTTTATTTCTCACTGTTGAAATTCAGTGAGTCTGTTTCTGAAACCTGGTCTAAATACTTAGGCAAGGAAAATTCATATCACAAAGCGGGAAAATTTGTTCCATTTTATTGTGTTTTATTTCTGAAGTATAACATGAAGACACACCTGCAGTTATTTGTTCCCTTGGCTGGCGTGGAAACCAGATGTATTAAAGGAAGTTCAGATAATACACACAGAAGATAGCTGCTTAAGGTTTTTGATCTTAGTAGTTGTATTTGGTTTATGTATTTTTCCTCTTTGATCATATGTCACATGCTTTAATATATGACATAAAGTTATAGCTGCAATTTAGGCAACTTGTAGAAACTGCTGAGCATATGTACAGTTAGCCTCGACCAATTCAGTGAGTTAGCAATCTCTATCACATGCTTAAGCATGAGTAAAGTCTTCATCTTGTTTTAAGAGTTCTGGTAAACAGAAGAAATGGTGACAGAAATAGTCAAAAACAGAAATCAAAAGGTAACATGTAATTTATAAACATCTTTTTCTGTTCGATGATGCTAAAGCCTTTCCAGAGCGTTTACATGACTTCAGAATGGCAGATAGCACGTTCTGCAGAAAGGCCAGTGGTGATGTAAATATAGCCCAACCTCAGAAAGGAAAGTATTTATTTACATTGTCCTCAAAAGTTGCATATAATGTGTACCAACCAACCTGCTGCACACAGACCCACAGAAAATATGCTTTAGATCAATTGCTTTTTTCACTAATTGACAGACTTGTAGAGAGTGGTGAGATGGGAATGGTATCCTATTCAAATTTCCCTTCAAATAATGTCTTGTTTCTACAGATTTTAGCAGTACTGTCAGCTAATAGCCATTAACCGCCAGTCCCTTTCTGGATCGCCTTGGCCACAAAGAGCAGTGTCATGAAAATTACACGGTCACGCAGAGTCCATATGCAGGAGATCAGTGAGGTGGGGTTGATATTCCTGGCCATTTCAGTGCAACATGACACAACTGTTGTAGGCCAGTTTAGTCTTGGAGCTCCCTGTGGAGTCCGCTGAGCAAATGTTGGGCCTCCATGGACACCGTGCTCCTCCATCTGCCCAACTTCCCTTTCTCCCCTACCTTCCCTTCTCCTGGTGTTGATCTTAGGGTAACTACTTAATGTGGACCCTGAAAACTAAACTCCCGCTAAAGTCAGCTTCTAGACAAGCACTCTGTCCATTTTTTTTCTAATATTACAATAGGTGGAAAAACTAATGTAAAGGTCATTTATATTGTAATTAATTGCTTCAAGGATTTTTAGGGGAAATATTCCTATTATCCAGTCATATTTTTAGATTTTTAAACCACAGATCTGGTAAGATTATTCAGTTCTTTAAAGCGCTTTGAGTATGCCTCTCTCATTTCCTATAGCAGCATTTAATCATGTTCTCTCCTCTCTGCATTAGTCCTATGAGTTGTGTGAGTAACAAATAATCTAGAGTTAAATGTCTTTTGGGGATCCAAATTTCTCTGTTTGTTCTAGGTGATTCTTTATTTGATAAATTTTCTTATCTAATTTTTCTCTACATTCTGTCTCCCCAAAATAGTAGTAAACTTCTTTGTCTACCAAGATTCTGGTTACTTCCCTCTGCTAACTGTCCCCTACTGTTCATCGTTTACCTATCACATCTTCTTTATATATCAAAAAGATAGACTTAATAGACTTTTTTGTGTGTGCAAGTAGCCAAATGACACAAAAAGAATGCCAGGAAGTAGGATGTGTGTGTGTGTGTGTGTGTGTGCGTGTGTGTGTGCGTGCGCGTGCGTGCATACATGTATTAGGAGATAGTATGTTTTGGGGTGGTAAATACTAATATTATAGAGTCCTACTCCATAATGTACATTAGATTCCAGAATTACTTTTGTCCTAATTACAGCTATTGTAATCCTAAATCATTACTGTTTTGACACCTTTTTTTTTTCTTAGAGCAAGGCAGGAGGGTAGATGTATGAGCTAAACTTCAGATGCCTAAGCAAATCATGCAAAAGTAATAATCATTTGGCTTCTAACTATTATTTAAATCTGTGATGTTTTAAACTACCTTTGGGCCATTTGGGTCTTGCTTCACATTTCTGTAATTTTACACAAGCTTTTTTTCTTATCTTGGTTCATTTTGTGTACTCCTATTCATCCTTGAGTCTCAAGATAAGAGTCATTTTCTCAAGGAAGTCCACTTTGTCCTGCAGAAAAGATAGACAGTTTCTGCTCTGTTCTCCCAGGATATAATTTATATGTTTGACTCAACCTTGATAACGCTTATTCTGATTTTTTTTTTATTTTTGGTATATTTCCCATAACTGTGTTTCTTCAGAAACAGTTTCAGTTATTCATCTCTGTATCAATACAACCCAGAGGTGCCCACAATATAAAAAAAATTACTTACTCCAGTATTTGCTGGCAGTCCAAAAGGTCAAATGCATTCATTAAAAGGAATGGACTTGAATTTTATGAACGCTTCTAGTTTGCTAACACCACATGAATCAGAGGTTATGGAGGTTACAAAAGAGTCCCTGTTCTCAAGTGATTTATCGCTGTGAATGAAGAATAATAAAAGTCTAACAAACCCTTAACCAAATACAAACAGATAAACATCTACAAAATAGAGCAAAGAAAAAGAAAATTACGAGGCTTAGACTCACAGGTTTATATCAACCCAAAGCTCAGTACTCAGTGTTCAAGCTCACTGCTGAGCAGTCCTGATGCATGAAGTGTCAACATTGTGATGGCAAAGTGCCTAATGATTATGACCATGCCAGAGAAAACATGTAAGAAGGATTAACTTTGATGTGTCATGAGTATGTACTTGGTAGAGTATGACCTCCCACTAAGTAAATCATTGCATTTAGTCTTGGATATTTGTTTTTATTAATTTTATAAAACTTAGGAGGAATGAAATATCTGATTCATGATAACTAACTATATGTTTTGTGCTGTTTTCAAATGAATTTGGATGTGGGTTTAGCAGATGATGCATTTAGCAACGTGTACAACCTGAAAAAGGATTTCATTAATATAACCATCTTCATAAAAATTCTGTGCATAGATAAATGTTGGCCAAATATGTTATAGACCAGGGAATTTAAGTTAAACCTTTATATTTATTTGTTTAAGGATTTATATTTTTCTATGTTTTTACATGTGTTTTATCTAATTTGTAAACATGTTAAAATCTATGCTGATATTAAACTGTAGTTTGCATAAAAATGTGATTAGATTCTTACAAATTTCATCTGAAATATTTTTCTCTGTGATTCAGTGATTCATTTCAGTTTTTTTTAAATGGTCCATATCAATGATTATTAACATGTTATTTTCTTTATTGTTATTTGTGGATTATGAGTATTTTTTTACATTATGGTTTGAAACATAATTCTAATGATTTTATAAAAATCATAGAATTATCTTTGTTTAGCTAATCGTGCACAAGCTTGTGTTTCATCCTATTTAAATCTAAAAAGTAGATAATTTGGTCACTTTTGCTACAGTTGCCTTAGGTAACTGTAGCAAAATCTACTGTCGTAAATTACAAAGACACAAAGGCCATGTATAATTTTCGTTTTCTGAAGCTGTTTTTTTTGTGTGTGTAAAGCACACAAATTTTTTTTTTAAAGTAGTGACACAATATCTGTACCAAACTCAATCAGGGGTATGTTCATTGTGCCACAGTGGCATGGCATAGTATTGAAGTACATTTAAACATACAGTTTTTTAGCTTTTTAGAACAATTAGCAAAAACCTGAGTATTTGATTTCCTTAGGGAAAAGAAAGAGGAAAAAATAGAGAAAAAAGATAGAAAAGAAGGAGAGATGGCATAACTATTAATATTTTACTAGATGTGAATTTAAAATGTGCACTTAAATTTTTTTTTCGCTTGACATTCCATCACTATGAAGTATCACCACACATTTTGTGCATCGTTTTAAACATAAAGTATCCAGTTTCATTTTAAGTCATGTGTTTTCCATTTAAAAATTCCTACTCAGTTCACTGAGGTTTATCTTTTCATCAAGAGACAAGCACAAACTTGGACCTATGCAAAGGCAAGTGTGTCCAAGCATTCAATATTATGTGCCCCAAGACTTTATACTCTGTACCTCATTGTATTGGGGTGCACATTAAGTGTCAAAAAGAAGAAGAAATATAATCTAAAGCTGCTCCATTTCGGAATGTCCCAGCAGATGTCAGTTATAGACCAGTAAGGGGATTTCAGGTTGAGAACATAATGAACATAATTGAAAAGACAGAAAGAAATAGTAATAGAATGGAACATCAGTTCATCTGGAAATGGATCTGAATAGAACTAGGGAATCCCAAGCCAACCGGATATCAATTTGGTGATGTTGCCCATAGGACCCTTGTCTGCCTTCTTAACTGCTCTCTACTCTGGCTTAATCTTTTGAAATAAAACAGTCTTAGATTTTTCTTTTCTCTCTCAGACCCTGCTATAAATCAGCCATAAGTTACAAGTTAGAAACATGAAAGATGAAATGAGATCTGAAACATAACATGTTAGAAAGAGGAAAGAGACTGTCTCTGGAATTCTCTGTCTTTTGCTGTCTTACACAATATTTCAATTTCTCTCTCTACCCTCTTTAAGTGCATTTGCTTCCACACATTTCTCCTATCTTTATCAGATAAATACATCTTATTTTGTTCAAAGCTTTTTTTGTTTGTTTTATCATTTATTGGTCTTTTCTTCAACTTCTACCTCTGTAATTCCTTCCTTTTACTTATATAAACATCTCTATGACCCTTTGTGAAATTTTATAACTGTCTTATCTGTTCCTTTCCTTTAAAACCAAGCTTTTTCAACAAGTAGTATGCTTTACTGTTTCTCCCTCATAACATTTTGTTCTCTGTGTATCCCATTGCAACTGCTTTCTTTCCTAATCACTGCTGAAACTGTTCTTGGTGATGTTGCCAGAACCTGGAATATCGCCAATCCCTTTGGGCACCTTTTTTTTTTTTTTTTTTTTTTTTTTTTTTTTTTTTTTTTTTTTTTTTTTTTTTTTTTTTTTTTTTTTTTTTTTTTTTTTTTTTTTTTTTTTACTTTATTTTATTGATCTCTCTGTGGTATTTGACATTCATTACTTTGTTCCGTCTATCACTTTTTTTTATTGTTGGTACTTAGGTACCATTCCAAGTTCTAGTTAACTTCCTCCACTTCTGGTTGTTATTTTATTTTATTTTATTTTTTTTTATAGCAGGCTCTTTCTCTGCCTGCCATTTAATGGATGTCTGTTGATCGTTTTCTTCATACATTTTTCTCTTACCTGAGGAAATTCAAAATTTATATGGCTTCAAATATTTTTGCATTTTGATGATAAAAATATTTAAGAAAAACGTTACTTATGATCAGATACAGGCCTTCACGTATTTTTGTATTTATGTATGTATACGTTTGCATTTATTCATCATCTTCCTCTCATACTGAAACTTCTACCAGTATCTTTGTTTATGGTCATGATACCACCATCTTCTGAGTTAGAAATGTAAGAATCAGCCTACCTCCCTACTCTTTCTTCCTAAGTTCAGCTGGTCACTAACTCTTAGATATTCTGTAGCATAAATATTTTTTTATCTTTCTGTCTTACTGAAAAAAAAAAATCTAGGTAGTTTCTGCCTGTATTCTAAATATTAATGTTTTAGGTAAATATTCTCTTCATCTTTCTTACCTTTCTTACCTGAGTTCAGACCGCCATACTCTGCCACACTGAGCTATTGTAACAGCTTTCTAAAAACTGTCTCCAGTTTTTATTATTTTCACTCCTTCTGCATCCTAAACTGAACGGCCATCTTGTTTTCTATCAATGTCATAAGAGTAAAGCAATACTCTGAGTCATGCAACTCATCTGTAGTATCCATCAGCAGCTTCAGATAGACGAGAAAGAGTCCAGTTTTCTTAGCCTGACAAGCAGGAGTCTCTGTATCTTTCTACCATTTCCAACTTAAGCTTTACCTACAACTCCCTACCTTGCAGATTACACATAGAACAAACTGAACTTGTGACAATTGCCTTATACTCAATGTTTCTCCTCAATATTTTCACATAGGTGTTTTTTTCATTTTGCCTGCAGGGCTTTTTCCTCACCTGTTTGCCAGGTATCTAGGTACAGCTCATGCATCTCCTTCATTAGCGTTCATAAGTCCCTTTAGTCAGAAGAGAGGACTTCACTGTGTGTGATTGTCCAGTGCCCTAGGTTTTCTATTTAAGAGTTTTCATACATTCTTCTAGAAGACTATAAAGAAAAGCAATGAAAGATTGACTGACTTCACATTGTAGAAATATGTGTGGCTTTCTTTCTTTATTTCTATATTTTCAAGATTTTTATGGTGACCATGCATTGCTGTTATAATAAAATGTTGTATAAGACATTAGAGAATTTATATATTTTAAATGGAAACACATGCAAACATCCTCACTGGAGATTAAACCCCTTGTAAACAAACATTTTTGAATTTTTTTTCTTTTTGAACATTCATTTAATTTTTTTTTCTATTTCAACTGGGAGACTATTGATTATTACAAATTAATAACAGCATGTTAAAATAAGAAATAAGTACAACTCGCAAATCAGATTTTTAAAAGCAAATGAAAACATAACCATGGCTAACCTAACATGAAATGCTAAAGGACAATAATATTTTACTATTTTTCTCTGCAGTTTAGAAATGCATCAGACCATTGTTGTAGTATACAATATTTTGTTAGTAATGTGCCTTGTACTTAATACCATTTCTAAATTTGAGATTTATTTTATTCAAAGCGTGCTTGTTTTCTTACATGTTTTAAAGTGCATCTTTTTCATAATATTTTAGATTGTTTTGTGTTTGTATATATATATGTGTGTATACATATACTTATATATATATAAAATATATATTTGTATATATACATTTATATATTGATGTATATATATCTAAATATATATACATTTATATTTATATATATATTTATACATATACATTTACATTTATATTTATATTACATTTATAATATATAAATGCTTATTTATATTCATATATATAATATATATATATATATATATATGTATATATATATATATATATTCATATATAAATGTGGCCCAGTCTTCTTTGTTTTGTCATGGTTTACTTTTATATGCTACCTTTCAAAATATTTCTCATATCCATACTGTGGTTCTTGGTCCCATATTGTTATCTCACAATAAAGATTATTTCATTTGATCCTTCATCCACATTTTCTATACTTACTCTGATATTAGAATTGTGTACCCCAAAAGCACCTTTTGGTCCTTGAGTGCTCATTGTTTCAGCAGAAAAATTTCATAGACTAGCAATATGTGTATTTACTATTAGCTTATAACTATTAGAATATGATCTTGAGATAGTCTATAATATCTTGTGTATTTTAAGAATAATTTTTGTATAGTTCAAACACATTATTTTATAATAACATTACCTTATATAACATCAGGAATATCATTCAAAGTAAGGTGAATTTGTTGTGGCTTCGATTATTGCTCAATACATCACAGGTAGACCTTTCGATTGTCCTTCAAATTACACTCTGTAAACATCAGCTCATTCTTCTTCTGCATTCTGCTAATACAGTGTGGAGGAGGAGTATATTAATGGAAGACAGGGGAAGGATAAGTATGATCATGATACACTCTTTGCCAAAGAGTTACAATTATCATTTGTTTCAAAGAATGATAATACTCTGTCAACTGCAAAAAATAATTATTAGGAGCCTAAGTATCATGGAATAACAACAACAGACTCTGATAGAATAATGCATTGTCTAATGGCTCATTGACAAGTGAAAAATGACCAGAACTGTTTGTAATACATTTAATTTTCAGTTGAATGATGCTATTTTATAATGTTTGAGAAAAGAAAAGAAAAATATTACCTTTAGTAACCAGATACTTCATCCACAGGTTTGGCTTTCCTAAGAGAGAATTATTTTAATTTTTATTATGCTGAGAACAAGAGCAATTAAAGCAAACTAATTTATTTTAATCCGTATTTTTTCAAAAATACATATATTTTGAAGTGTTTGAATATGAAATATTTATCTTTTACACTGAGTTGATTATATATGGCCAGTAAATTAAAATACAATGTATGATCATTTAAGTTTTCTATGGTATTTATTATAAATAATAAGGCTGTTTAATATCTATGATTTTTAGTAAAAGATCTTTTAAAAAAGTAAAACAATTTTAAATCCTTCTTCCCAGAATCAATATATGAAATTTCACAAATTGAACACATTAAAAAGCCAATATAGAACATACATAAAGTAAAATTATAAAGATAAATTGGGAAAAATAAGATACAAATTAAACAAATATTTATTCTAAACATAAGAAAAAGGAACAGCCCATTAGAAAAGTGAGAGATGGGAGGAATCTGTTGATTTTTAGAAAGTGAATTAAATGATCGACAAACATCTGAAATGTCCTTCAGCCTCACTCCTAAATAAATGAAATTTAGAATGGAACACCATTTTCCACCTAAAAATTAACCAAAATAAAAATTCTTATTATGCTTCACTTTCAGGAGCATCATTTGGCAGTATTAAAGTCAGAAATGCTATACAATGACCAGTGAGTACAGGATTAAAATTCAGATTCCATAAGTCTGACTCTAGAGTTTGTATGCAAAAGCCTTGCCCTGTGTGCTTCTCTGAACATGGTAAAGTAAGTATACAAATAATGATTTATCCAAGTGCTAGTATTTTGTAGGTGTAAGAAGTAAGACAGATCTGGATATGTTGATACGAAATAATTCCAAAATTCAGCATCCTGTGCAAAAACAAGGTGCACATAGATGTGCTTAATATGAACAGGTTGTTTAATGTGAAATTGGAGAGAAGGAAAGAAAGAGATAGATAGAGAGAAGGAGCAGGCTCAAATATTAGTCTAGAACTTTATTACTATTTGATCTTGAGTAAACTGTTTTCCTACATGATAACCTCAGGTTCCTTATGCATTCGTCGGAAGTAAGGATAGAACCGGTTGCAGAGGGTTGTTTTAAGGATAAAATGAGGTAATACATACAAAACTCTTAGGGCATTACACAGTCTAATTTGAATTCTGCAATTGTTAATGTTTCTGTTTCCAATTGTGTAAGGATCATCCAACGGTTTTGTTTTTTCTCTCTTGTATTAAACATAGTTTTTATTTTTATGATTAAATGTTAAATATTGACTTATTAAGGAAAATGAAAATGACTAATTTATGGTATAATATTTATATAATATTTTTAGTTGATATTTCTAGGGAATTCCCAAAATGAAGATCTATTACATATAGAATACATGCCTTTTCCTCTTGAACTTTTGGAAATTGTTAGGTTTACCCTAAGTTGAACTTTTTTTAAGTATGGAGTTAGTTCCCATAGTGTATTCAAAACTGCATCTACATTGATCTAACACAGCATCTTACTAATAAAAGAAATATTGATCACCGTATCCCACAATGGAGAGCCTGAATTTGAATTTTTCCAACAGTTAGCAAGCACTGAGTATAATTGTCACTTTTTGTTGAGTAGGTGCTCTCTTTTGTCCCATGGTTTCCATCATTTCTGGTTTTATTGCTGTTACTGATCTCATTCGCCAGCTCCCATAAGTCATCATAAACCAGGTCTCTTCATTCAGTGACTTACAGCAGCCAAGTTGTGGAACATGTAGTTTGTGAAAACTGAACAAGTATCTAATCATTAGATGATCTATATGACCCCGTTTTTATTATTTTTGTGGTTCTCAGGAAATGATATAAACTTCAATTGACTTACATTCTAAGAATAAAAGAATTGTTCATATGATTTAAGGAGGGGAAAAGTAGCAAAACAATTAAGCAAATCGTTCTAGATGAAAAAGTTCAAAAAATATCAGACAAGGCTTTAATTTAGTGAGACCCAAAAGTATGATACTACTTAGCATTTTGGAGAAATATTAGCTTCCTGACTAATCGAGCATGCTGTTTTGTCTTAAATAGAGACCTTTTCATAAGAATCTGAGTACCTATGTGTGCCCACTTTCCATCTTAAACATCTCTCCTGCTATGATCTTTGCTTTGCTTTCACAATAGGCATACAAACCATGTAGAATAAAACATTTGGGGAAAGAGTACAAGATATTTTTTTATTATTATTATTGAGATAATGCTTTGTGGTTTATCTTTTGTTAGCTGATGTTAACAAATATGCAGATCATCATTTTTTTCCCATTTTTTATTGTTGTTGTTCATTTTTGTTCTTGTTCCCCAAAACAACAAGCAAATGCTTTGGTAACTGTTTTGAGAACTTTGTTGTTATAATATGGTCATAGAAGCATAAGATCATAATTCAGTTCTGTGTTTCACTAAGGTTATTTTTTCACATCAAGATGAAGAGTTCAGCAAATGTACTTGAAAATATTCTGCAGAAGTTGTCAGAAAATATACTCAAGAAAATACACACACACACACACACACACACACACACACATACACATATATAAACAGGGAAACTAATTCTGCTGATAAATTGAAATCCCTGGAACTACCTCGAAAAATAGTTGTGGCACCAACTATTTAGCCTGAACCACGAAGCTCTGATGAATGTTGATGGAAATGATTGTCCTCTTTATTTCAAGTTAATCAGTGAGTAACACAGTTCACTTAGTCAACACTGAGGGCCGACACGCCAGTGATGGAATATGGTGCCTTATGCAAATACTCGTCTATTACTCAATCATAGTTTGTACAGGTGACAGTAGAGATTGATGTGCATCCAGTGTGCACCTTTTTACTTTAATAGCTGGCTGGGTGTGGAAGGACAGATGCTGCTGTTTACATATGTTTACATTAGGCAGTCTCTCTCCCTATCTATCTGTCTATCTATCAATCATCTATCTATCTATCTATCTATCTATCTATCTATCTATCTATCTATATGTGTGAATATATATATGTATATATGTATATGTATATACACATATATAGATAGATAGATGTATATCTATAGCTATCATCTATCACCTATCTTTCTCTCTCTCTCTCTCTCTCTCTCTCTCTCTCTTCTAATTGTTTATTTTTCTCCATTCTGACCCAGGAGACTCATGAACAGTATCAAAAATGATCAGTAGAATATTTATGATAATTATTTTAAATATAAAAGCTATTCATCCTTTTAGCAAACATCCTTTAGAAATATAGGAATTGATTTAATAGTTATAAATCTCCTACTAGTTACTAACACAATTGCTAACATTTCACATCTATTTAATTCTCTAGAAAATATAATGAAATGTGTGAAATGAGGTTAGGAGTGTGAACTCAGGCATTGGATCCCTGAGTTCACTTTCTTCCATGGTGCTTGTTTACCCTGTGACTCTCAATGAGGAATTGATAGTAATTAATTGATTAGCTGCTCTGTGTTCTAGATTTTTAATCTGTTAAAAGTGGCAAAATAGCATGTGGGTATTGTACTGTTTGCAATTTTAATGAGAAAAATTTATAAAATTATTATCATAACTCAAAAAACAGAACTCGCCACATAATAATTATTGTTATTATCCACATTCTAATATTAAAGAAACAGAATGTCTGAGACATTAGGCAATTTGACAAAGTAACAAAGCAAATATTTTAGACTAGATTTCAAACTAGTGTTTTTTTTCAAAGTCTACATCTTTTCTCTCCAGAATATTCTTGAATATTTTTTGGAAAGAGATGATATACTACTGCTTTTTTTTATATATAAAGTGATAAAATACTACTGTATTTTAGGTGATATAATAAATCATATCAAACACCAACGATATAATTCCGTCTCCTTGTTCATTTATGACTTCCTTCACAAAGCCTGAACTTTTTAAACACTCTTTGTTGTAAAGGACCATGCAGCATTTCACGTAGAGTAGTAAAATGCCATTGTTGTGCTTTACCTCCAGGGGGTTCCCTCTTTATACTCCCTTTTGGAGAGATTTATATCTCAGTATCACATATTTTCTCCCAGCTAAAAATGTCCTACAATTGATCAGCTTAATAATTATTTGGTTTTTCTTCTAAGATTTTTCTTTGATGAAAACATTTGTTATAGTTAAGACGTAAGAAATTCTATAGTGTAGGTTGTGTGTGTGTGTATGTGTGTGTGTGTGTGTGTGTGTGTGTGTGTGTGTGTGTGTGTGTGTGTGTATTTCTTAATCATTATCTCCTTCAAGCACTGCTGGTTTTACAGGATATTTTCTTTGAATTATATTCCTTTTACTGATACCTTCAAGGCAACATTACTGTAAAATAGTAATGTGCATGTATGATCACTTAGTTGGAACTCCACCTTTCTAACAGTGAAATTTTATTTCTTACTTTGTCATCTATGCCATGTAACCTTCGGCTTAGCATTTAAACTGTAACATGAAAAACAGACATTAAACAATACATCTATAGGAAAAAAAAAAATAGTCCATAATTTAAATAAGCGTGCTTGACAATAGCTAACATAGAAAAAGTGTGGGAATACTTTCACCATAGAAATGGCATGCACTACAGGTCTGGGCTTATCTTTCAGAAAGCCAGGTCGTAGACATTTGCTAGCATACCAACTTATAGAAATAAATAAAACTCTTGCTTCTTGCTTGCTCTGGGCAACAAGGGAAAGGAGTGAGCACTTTATTTAATGATCCCCTGGTAGTGATATTACCCAGTCCTTCCTACATAACTGGGTTTTCTAGACATGTCTGCTTTCCTCGACTTTCCCTCCTCCTTTCTGGCCTATTGGATGAGAATAAGTAGCAATGGACCAAAAGCAAACCAATACATGTTACTCCTTGAGACCATTATAGTAATTACCTAGGCAAAACGCACAGTTTTTCAAAAAGAATGTAAGCAATAACGCCGTTGGAAAAAAAATCAAGAATTCTTATGGCCAACCAGAGGAATGTCAGTGGAGCATGTGGGATGTTGGTGTCCTTTTTCAGCTTCTACATAGCTTTACAAGTCACATTAAATTTTTCTCATTTCACTAGAAAATGGAAAAATCATATAGATAATGTTTACTTATCAAAACATTATTTAGGGAAAAAAAGTAAATGTGTTGGCTTAAACATCTTATTCAATGGACTTTTCTGAATATATATTTAAATGTTAATGATAACATTTAAACTTTAGAATAGCACAATAAATCTGCAGAGTTGAGAAATAAATAAGTTAACCCTCCAAACATTTATAATTAACTTTACAAATGTAAAGATGCCAAATTAATTTGAAAAAAATAATATTAAATTAATGTTAATATTAAATTTAAATTAATATTAATATTAATATTAAATTTATATATAAATTTTTTATAGTGCCAATAAAATAATTTTATTATTTTTTCTTAAAAGAGACTAGAAGCAAATTTTTCAAAATGAAGGACAAATACATTTTTTTCTCACATTGGATAAAAATGGACCCATATGTTTTTAGTACTTTAAAACATATAGTTCCATTAATTCAATAAGTATTTGTTAAAAACATATTATGCATTACACATTACACTAGGCTTTGGAGCTACAGGAGTGAAAAACACAAACTTCCTGCCCTTAATCATTTACATCTATTGATTACTTACTCTAGTTCTACCAGTTTATAAGTGAAAAGAGAGTCAGAGTAAAGACTTAGCTCTCCATCTCTACCATACTTGAAGACTATTTAAATTTTCTTCAGTTTTTTTTTTTAGAAATTGAATAATGGATAACTTTCATCTTGCTTTATTTTTGTTTCAAAGTGTTAATCATCTTTGAAATTTACATTTAAATTTTCTAAACTTTGTCAAAATCTCAGGACTGATGATTATAGTTCAATATTAATTTCATAATACATTCTCTGGATTTACCTTTGGATGACACAAATTTATTGTTGCTCTTTTCAAGTTAAGGATTTTCTATAGAAACAAAAAATAGACAAAAACCAAGTAAAGAAAAACTTTGTTTATTCATATTGAAGAAGATTTGTTAATATCCAGAGGTATGAAATATTGCTACTACATGTGCAACCAGCTAACACATCATTGGTTTCTAGTTGTAAAGCCTCCAAACTAGCTATCAGATTCCCTTGGATCCCAAGTATCACCTAAAATGTACTGAATTTGGTTCGCTGTGAGTGGTGTCCACAAAATGTATTTTAAATGTATTGTACCACGGAGAAACCACTAATCTAGAATTTAACTGTTGATCCACAGATAAAAGACATGAAATCACCCGTTACTTTCCTGAACTCAAAATTAATTATTTCTATTACTTTCTGATTCTCGACCAGGTATAGTTTGGTTTGGTGTTCTCATTATCTGTGTATTAATTTTGATTTTTATAAGCCACTGTGTGTAATAATAAATGTTTAAAACTGCTTTTATTTTTCTTTTGGTTTCTTCTTAATTAAAATATCCCACCATTAATGTCTTCTTTGTAGGAGAGAAACAAGTTTATTTATAAATAAATAAATATATAAATACATAAATAGATAAATTAAAATAAAAAATAGATGCTAACTAAGACTTTCCTCTTATGTGAAAATTTTTTAAAAGTCAGTTATATGTTTGGCCAGTTCTTAGTAAGAATTTAAAAAAAAGCTCACTATGGAGCAAAATGTAAACTTAATAATTTTAAGCTTTACTTAAATTGTTTCTAAGCTGTTTGTTCATATTGTTTGTTTCAATGTATATGACCAAGGATAGTGCATGAGAATTATATTGTCAATTATAGTGTCGGTTTACTTTCCATGTACATTGCAATGGATGCTCCAGATTGACACTCATTGTTATAGACGTTAGTAGTTATATGTGATCTGGTCTTTTTTATTTGAAAGTACTACACATGTCTGTATACCCTTTTCTTGACGGTTTCTGTTCATCTCTTCTAGAAATCTTAACTATCTAGTTCATCCATACTCTGTTTTTCATTCTAAATTCCCTCGTTCCTTTCTCATCATGAGTTACTTTGCACTAAAATTTTGAATCAAACTATAGAATACCATGACCTTTGTTTAGTTAGGAACCTGTCATATGTTTCTAAAATATATTTTAATGTAATTTATTATAAATAGCATTCTTCTCAGAGTGAGTGGATTTTTACAATGTATGTTTATGTTAGTAATATATTAGTAGCAAGACCTAAAAAGATTAGTTAAAACCCAGGTAAAGATATTTTTTCCGAAGGTTTTATTTTTTATGTTGGAACAATAAAATGTTTTATGGGCTGCAGTTTGTTTTGAGGAACTAGCAGAGATGCCACATTGCTTTAGGCAATGTAAATGGGTTCGATTGTATAGTTATAGCACCTAGCAATTACTGGATGAAAGATTATACTTAGTTCTGATTAGTATATATACTTATACTGATCTTAACTATGGTCAGTGAATCAGGGAATCTTATGTAAAAATACTTTTGTTGTTTCAAATGTACTATCCAGTTTAAAAAATCCATAGGTAAGGAAATTTAGTCAGAGAGATGTTAAGTAACTTGCTTAAAGTAACACCGGACCAAGGGAAAGTTTTTTAATTGGATATCCAAATGCATTTTCTTTCTTGCGTATATCATATTTGACAAATACCGAGCACTGACTCACATTTGTATAAATGGATAACAAATTTAATATATTTCTGTCTTTGACTTATTTTAAAGAGGCTAAATATAGAGGCTAAATAAAACATAAAATATAAAAGTATACATTTCAAAGATACGCTAATAGACTATATAATTTGACATAAGAACCTTGAACACATATTTTGTTTCAGATTACTTCTGATATCAAGATTTCATATGCATTTAATATTTTTTAATTTAAATATTTTTTTCTAAATTTGATGTTTAGGTCTCATTTTTGAAAATCATTTTTTACTGTCATTTAGTGAAGAATATTGAGAAACATTAAAAATAACAACTTTTTTAGCACTCTTAGAATAGTTGATTTGATGAGGATTCTTTTTGAAAGAGCAGTTACCCATTTGTAAAGATCTAGCTGTATTTTTACATGCGTGGTTCAGTTTAATGGGACTTACATTGAGTAAAAACAGAGCATTCTTTATCAAAAATATTTAAAGTAAATTTAGTTTTAAATCTTCCATTTTTAATGCTATGTTAAGCATGGTGAAAACAGAAGAATGATACACGTGATTGTGTAATTCTAATAAGTATTTTCTCTGTTGCTCCTCATAGGTATGCTCATATCAGATAAGCTAGACCACAGATAACTTGTCTTAATTCTTGCCAAACAAATGTTAAAAAAAGAAACTTCCTGGAAACAGGATTTTTTTCTCAATGCTGGCAGCAAAGTTGCAAACCAAATAAGGTCAGCAGGAGAGCTAGAACAGTCTGCACTGGAATGTCATCCCAACCACTTAGAGGAAGCAGAGTTTAGAGGCTTCAGAGTTTGAGAGCAGATGTAAAGCACTATGGGTTTTTAGAAATCGTGTGTGTGCGTGTGAATGGGTATAAACGTTGCACGATTAGTAGAATTACTGAGTAAATGGATAACAGGATATGTTTTGCTTGACAGAGATTTTATGTAGCACTTGCCACGTTGAACTAAAGATAACATCGCTGAAAGAATCTCTGAAAGATTTTCTTTGTAATTATCCATGTTCTGTTTCTTGTGTAATTTGGGCAAGTTAGCAAAGCATAACACAGATTGATGCATCATTCAGTTTTCAACTTAAGGTGTTGTCTAAAGACACTTCAAACTTCGTTCCCCTTGGTAAGCCATCCAGAACTACTGACTTTAAACTTCTTTCAACTGTGAGTGAAAGCCAGGATTTGATAGATACTCTAAAATATTTTAGAAATCCCTAACATGAAGATTTTTAGATAAAACTTCCTTAAATTTTTATTGCATTAGGTCACACTTGAAGACAGACCTAGAACACTTTAGTTCAACACATTTCTGAAAGAATTAAGAATTGGACTATATTAAAACATCCTGTATATAAATAAGACAAACCCAAAGAAACTTACACGACAAGCAAAATTATAATCAAACATAAGTGGCTATAATTTGGATTACTTGAACAAATCTCAGTTTTGTAAAATGATGAGAGCTTTTAAAAATTGTAGATAAAGTAAGATTTAATATTTACATAGTCCAATATAAATAATTTTTTTAAAACCACCTCCAGAGTCATGAAAACTTAAGTTTGCTTTAAATTAAAATGACACAGCTGAGAATAGACTCATACTTATGGTGGGAAGGAAGATATTTTTAATATCCTCATCGATATTATGTATACATACCTAGCTACTACAATATCAGGGAAAGATTAGCACAAACAAATTAGAGAGTATTAATCAACAGCAAACACCCCTCCATTCATTCTTTCAGAAATTTTTTTTTTTTATTTTGGATCTGGTTAGTACCAATTACTGCAGTTGGACTCTGGGAAATAAAATTAACTTATAAAAAGATACTATCTGTCAGGAGCAGAGCTGAGCTGGAGAGACCTGAGTTGCCAGCCTGAAGTAGCTGATAAAGAAACAAGCCAAAACAGAAAGAACAGTCTAGCCTTTAATCACCGGTAACATAAGCAAGAGGATGAACTGTTTTTATTTTTCTCTTGGAGTGGTGCAGGGCTAGAGTCCCGGGTCTGCCCAGAGCTGGAGCATGTCTCAGTGATGCAGGGGCCCTGGGGGCAAGAAGGCTCCTCCCATGTTATGGATTCCAGTTTCAGCAGGGGCCTGGGGGGTGAGGAAGGGCTAAGAAGGGGAAATTGTTGAGTACTGAGTCAGAACTAGAGAAAAATGTGTTTAAGGTTCCCCCACCATTTCCTTGTGAGCAGGTCTCAGCACAGGTGCCAGAGGAAGGCCATGGAGAAAGGCCTGCAGTGAGGAGGGCTCCAAATGCAGGCCCCTGGGCTTGGAGTCCAGACACCTATGACGTGAGAGTTTCGCAGGCTAGGGGGGCCTGTGCCCTTGACCTTCTGAGAGAGCGCAGTTCACTGGCTATGCCCTGAGCCTGATGAGGGGAGGCAGGCTCCCCTGTGAGGCCTGCCCCGAGAACCCTTTGCGTGGCCTATAGCAGAGCCTGAAACATCACGCACAGGATTTTGACCTAAAGCCAGACTCCTTGTTTTCCACCAGAATCTAAATAATTATGGAAAGAAAAATAGAGAAATATTTTAATCCCTTGTATTTAGATCACATATAAAAATAGTTTTCATAAATACTTTATCGAAATAAAATGATACAATTAAATATAGTGTTACAGGTGAAATGAAGGAAAAATAAAGGTGGACTAGTATCACTTAGAAATATTTTGTAAATATTTGTAAATTGGGCTTAATAGAATAAATTGGTCTAAAATTACATATGGCTATCAAGATACTGGTGAATGTAAAGACTGACCGCCTTTTAAAATTATTCAGCCCCCAATTTTTTTTCTCAGTGAAGATTTAGAGCTAAAAAATCACGTGACAATTCACACATACTAAATCTCACTTCGTGTTCAGTAGTTCCGCATCATTGCCATTTGACTCATTTAATAAACAAAAATGGAAATAGAAGTGCCCACTGTTTTGATAATTGCAAATATTATTAAACATTAGTTTAGGTTGCGTGAGAAGCCGGAAAGGAGTGTGGCAATAGCACGTGATACCCGGATGGCAGAGGAATGGACACTTGGAGATTTACCGATTTGAGGGAGAGAGGCGTTAAATGACAGAATGAAGACTTTGAATTTTATCTGAAAAACAAGTCAAAGCTCTAATGAATATCTCTTTGAATATCTTGTGTGTATACACACACACACACACACACACACACACACATATATTTATGTATATAATCTTTTTTGAAATAATATTCACATACCAAAAATTCACCTTTTTAAAATGTGCAATGCATGGTTTTTAGTATATTCAAACTTGTGCAGCCATCAGCACTGCTTAATTTTAGAAAATTGTTATCACCATGAAGGAGACATTTTAAGGAATTTAATCTGACAGCGGAACACTTGGAAGAAATTGTACCAGGTATATTAAAACTATAAGAAACCCAGTTCAAATGGGCTTTCACATGAATGCCCATAAACTGCCAAGACAGGTTGAGTATTTATGGAAAGGGCAGGGATTCATCTGGGTTTTAGCGAAACTGGCCTATGGAACTGATACAGCGCCTGGACTTTCTTTCCGTTCCTCACTCTACTTCTCTGTGTACGTCATCAAAATCGTCCAGGCTCATGGCCTTGCTGTGCCTTCCTTCACGTGGCAAGATTAGGGCTCAGACAAGGCGTATGGTATACACCTTAAACTCCAGTAGAGAAAGAGAAACTTATCTTTTTGTGTTAAAAAAAGAAAAAATCAGTGGGGTCATGTGCTGCTGCTGATAGGACCTGTCCACTACAGGTATGAGTGGCGGATGGGTAGGGAGCGACAGTGTCAGAAATGGCAGAGCTCACAGAACCCTCCTGACGAAGTGAGGTGGGGAGCAGGTCTGAGATCAGGCAATATAAGTAGTAAATAGCTCGGATACATTGATAACCTACATTCATATCACTGACTAATGACATTATGAAATACATACACAAATACAAGAGTTATTGTTGGCTGTTGTAATTTTTTTTTAATTGTCCTGTGGAAGAAATGTGTTGGCAAGTAAATTTCCACACTATTAAAAGAAGCTGCGATCACTGAATTTAGTATTTTGACTAAATCCTAGAATTTTGAAAAAAAATGCTGTTAGTTTGGAAAGCAAGAGAATTAGAGTTCAAAAAGAATGATACTGAGTTAGGATATACTTGTGAGTGACCATTAACTAATAATGTTAGGAAAACAGACAATTACAGTCAAATTTGAATAATAAGTATATTCTATTTAATAGCATTAAATAATTGTACCAAATTATGTCAAACTTAAAAAAGTAAAATAATAAGTTGCTGAACCAGAACCATTTGGCTAGACATTTAGACGTGATTAGGAGTAATTAGTAACATCTAATTGGTAAGCCATAGAAAAGTTAAGAAATTGGCTAAAATCTTCCTATGAATAATTTGAAAATGTTATCCCAGGATGTTCAATGCAGTTTTTAAAACTTAGCTTTACTTTTAATATATAGAACGTGGTCATAGTTCAAATCTTAATTTTTTTTTTTGAAAAATCTAGGTTATTTCATAATCTATGAGAGCCACAGGGAGAATGAGATTTGTTACTGTTTGCACAAAAAGTAGACTGCCAAGTGTATTTAACATTAATTGCAACTGCTGGCTAATTCTATAACAGAAATAAGAAAGTGTGAAGAAGACCTATTTTGGTAATGCATTTTCTGAACATTGTCTTTTACAAGGTAACGACTCAGAAAATATTTGTGAGTTAAGCTTAATAGAATTCATGTAAAACTACATGTGAAAATCAGTGCACTGAAAGAGCTGAGAAAATATAACTGCCTTTTTAGATTACAAAACATATTGTCTCCCTGCAAGAACTTCTAAAGCCAACAATAACACGGCAATTAACATATACTAAATTCCGCTTAGTGTTCAGTAGTTTCGTGTTATTGTCATTTGGTTCATGTAATAAATAAAAATGAAAATATAAAGTCGTGCTGCTTTGATCATTCCTTGCAAATGATTTAGTTCATTTTCTCAAGTCTTCAGTTTGAGCATTTAAAAAAATAATTTCTACGTTCAATTGCTTTGGAAAATATGCTATTCTAATTTAGTCTCGTTTCATTTGTGTTTACAAGTGTTGCTATTTATGTCACTTAGCCTGTTTCCTTAGCACTTCTTTATTTAAATAAAAAACAAACAGCATACTTCATCCTCTTATTTAAATTTTTATCTATGTAGTGCCAAAACATAAAAATGTAACACTTTTGAGTTGTTGTAGGATGCTTCCAAGAGAAATATATGCACATAAAGGGCAATGCAATTTATTCTTGGTTGAAAGAGTTTAAGTGGAAGAGAGGTGGAGAATGCCACTGTTTTGTTCAGATCTGAATGAGCAATGTGACCACATAACAACAAGCATCCATGCAGAGCGATCGGGGCCCAGCTTTTATGCAGGGCACACACGCTGACAGTCTTTGTCAGGGATATCTTGGCGAAGAGGTATTTAAAAAACGTTAATATTTGTAAAAGCTGTCCTTACTTTGGGGACACATCAGAATTTTGCGTATTTGACTCTCTTTTTATATATTGCTCATTTTGTTTCCAGCTAAAGCATCGCTTAAGGGGATAAGAGGTACAGCAGATACAAGCTCCTTGCTATGCAATGTGAGGATAGACTTTCTATAAGACAAATGTCTTGACCCATAAGTTTCTGTGAGGTGGAGGATTTAGGATATGAAGTGGAAGCACCTTATCCAGTAGTTAATATATACTATGAAGGAATCTCAAAGTATGGATAGAAAATATCATAATTTTCTCAAATGCACAGGAAGCAGTAATTAAATGCTATGAATTAGAATGATGATAACCATCATCATTACATAAAGTGATTAAACCACATCATCTCCAGATTCATTTGTTTTTTGTTTTTTTACCGTTTTTGATGAGATTGCTTTAGCAATTGGCAATTCCATAGTCATTCAAGAGTATTCACTTATGTATATTCCCAAAGTTTTTACCAAATTAATAATAAACCAGAATTGTGTTCTCTACATGTAGCAATTTTTTTTTCACAAGTCTCAACTGAATTAAAAGACTTTAATCAGCTAAGTTGACATCAGTGTTTTTTTTTAAAGGCAAAAGGCCAAGGAGGGTCTTACAAAATAGTTATGCACGCGTTTCAGTATGTTTCAGAAGTGCACTAGTCTTACATATGAGACAAGGGACTTTGGCTGTACTTTGTAATCAAGGCGTTAAAATGTACAGCTCGTATCACTTTAGTGTAATGGACTGTCAGTGGTCCAGGCAGCTTCAGTACAAAGCTAGGCATGTCTTTAATCTTCAAAGAAAAAAAAGAACTAAAGAGAATAAATTCAGCTATTAGCTTAAAGGTAAAAACAAATGAAAGGAGAAAGTGAAAGCAAATAGTATTAGAGTAAGTTTTTTTATTGGAAATGTGAAATTATAGTATCAGTGTATGGTAAATTGTGTGTGTGTGTGTGTGTGTGTGTGTGTGTGTGTGTGTGTGTGTTTATATATGTAAATAGAATACAATTTTCTAAGGATCAATTTCTCTAATAAAGTAAGTTATTATTAACATTACCGATTTATAACCCTGAGCATGTAACTAAAATATTTATAGTAAGCATATTTAGATTAGTCAAAGTTTAATTCTTAGATTTTTACCATGAAAATAAATATTTTTCACCCTTATAACTTGTGGAGCTTTTATACAATTATAATATAGCCATAACTGTATCAAACATTACTTCTGGCATCCTCGTGATAGAGATTACTAGTTTCTTACTTTTTACAAGATCATTAAAAAGATATTTACATCTTTACTACACTATCAGTTCAAAGACTCTTACTTTAAAAAATTTACTCATATCTAGCTAATTCTTTCTTAAATAATAAATACATACTTTGGATTACCTTAGTAGTTTATGTATGGCACCTCTAGGTTCCGAGATAAGCTAGTTTTCTTCTAAATATTATCTATTCTGTTGGCAATCTTTTTCTTTTCAACTTCTTCAAATTTAATATTTCTTATTTTATCATAACATGAGGATTATTGTTTTTACTTTAGTTTACATTTAATTTTATTAAAGAAATACATATACATAGCATTCAGTCCAATCATTTCACAAAGCTACTCCATTCCTCATAAGTTTTTATTTCTAGGTGAAATTTGTTCTAACATAATTAAATCACATGTATAACTTTTTTACAGTTCACCACAGAGTTCAATAGGTAAATGGATGGATAGATAGACAGACAGACTGATTTGGGGACAAAGTAAAATTTCGTTCTCTTGATCTTGTCCCCAGTAGACTTAAATGTTCAGGCACACATTGTTTCTTCTCATTCATTAAGTACTGTCGGATCACAATTTTTTCTTTACTTTGATCGCCATGATGGCTACTCAGGTGTTTGCATTTGTAAGTTATCTTACTACATGCAGAAAGTATATGCAATTTGCTATAGGTTTGTTATAATTCAATAAAAGAGAAATTGTTACAATATATGAATGAATGAATGAAATGTTTTGCTTTTAGTAAATCTGTATATACACCCTAGTAATTGACACA
Organism: Macroglossus sobrinus; assembly: GCA_004027375.1. Taxonomy (NCBI): domain Eukaryota; kingdom Metazoa; phylum Chordata; class Mammalia; order Chiroptera; family Pteropodidae; genus Macroglossus; species Macroglossus sobrinus. The sequence continues at coordinate 259,141 of PVKZ01000868.1, read as the reverse complement.
TTTTTCTCAAAGTGTAAAGCAAACCTTATGTTAATAAATTTTAGAAAATTTAGTAGATAGTGTTCAGTTTTGGAATTTAATTCCTTCAACCCAGCATAAAAATGTATAGCATTTTTCATATGTCCTTTTAATAATATCTAGGTTATTCTGTTATTGCTCAAATAAATATTACCTCCTTATTAGAATGTCGGGAGCCATTCTTATCAAGGCTCTCATACCTGAGATCTAGGCAACTTTGCCTTGGGACAGAATCT